>CM042248.1:56500165-56679973 GCA_023566225.1 Romanogobio albipinnatus | reverse complement strand
TAACCCTAACCCTAACCCTAACCCTAACCCTAACCCTAACCCTAACCCTAACCCTAACCCTAACCCTAACCCTAACCCTAACCCTAACCCTAACCCTAACCCTAACCCTAACCCTAACCCTAACCCTAACCCTAACCCTAACCCTAACCCTAACCCTAACCCTAACCCTAACCCTAACCCTAACCCTAACCCTAACCCTAACCCTAACCCTAACCCTAACCCTAACCCTAACCCTAACCCTAACCCTAACCCTAACCCTAACCCTAACCCTAACCCTAACCCTAACCCTAACCCTAACCCTAACCCTAACCCTAACCCTAACCCTAACCCTAACCCTAACCCTAACCCTAACCCTAACCCTAACCCTAACCCTAACCCTAACCCTAACCCTAACCCTAACCCTAACCCTAACCCTAACCCTAACCCTAACCCTAACCCTAACCCTAACCCTAACCCTAACCCTAACCCTAACCCTAACCCTAACCCTAACCCTAACCCTAACCCTAACCCTAACCCTAACCCTAACCCTAACCCTAACCCTAACCCTAACCCTAACCCTAACCCTAACCCTAACCCTAACCCTAACCCTAACCCTAACCCTAACCCTAACCCTAACCCTAACCCTAACCCTAACCCTAACCCTAACCCTAACCCTAACCCTAACCCTAACCCTAACCCTAACCCTAACCCTAACCCTAACCCTAACCCTAACCCTAACCCTAACCCTAACCCTAACCCTAACCCTAACCCTAACCCTAACCCTAACCCTAACCCTAACCCTAACCCTAACCCTAACCCTAACCCTAACCCTAACCCTAACCCTAACCCTAACCCTAACCCTAACCCTAACCCTAACCCTAACCCTAACCCTAACCCTAACCCTAACCCTAACCCTAACCCTAACCCTAACCCTAACCCTAACCCTAACCCTAACCCTAACCCTAACCCTAACCCTAACCCTAACCCTAACCCTAACCCTAACCCTAACCCTAACCCTAACCCTAACCCTAACCCTAACCCTAACCCTAACCCTAACCCTAACCCTAACCCTAACCCTAACCCTAACCCTAACCCTAACCCTAACCCTAACCCTAACCCTAACCCTAACCCTAACCCTAACCCTAACCCTAACCCTAACCCTAACCCTAACCCTAACCCTAACCCTAACCCTAACCCTAACCCTAACCCTAACCCTAACCCTAACCCTAACCCTAACCCTAACCCTAACCCTAACCCTAACCCTAACCCTAACCCTAACCCTAACCCTAACCCTAACCCTAACCCTAACCCTAACCCTAACCCTAACCCTAACCCTAACCCTAACCCTAACCCTAACCCTAACCCTAACCCTAACCCTAACCCTAACCCTAACCCTAACCCTAACCCTAACCCTAACCCTAACCCTAACCCTAACCCTAACCCTAACCCTAACCCTAACCCTAACCCTAACCCTAACCCTAACCCTAACCCTAACCCTAACCCTAACCCTAACCCTAACCCTAACCCTAACCCTAACCCTAACCCTAACCCTAACCCTAACCCTAACCCTAACCCTAACCCTAACCCTAACCCTAACCCTAACCCTAACCCTAACCCTAACCCTAACCCTAACCCTAACCCTAACCCTAACCCTAACCCTAACCCTAACCCTAACCCTAACCCTAACCCTAACCCTAACCCTAACCCTAACCCTAACCCTAACCCTAACCCTAACCCTAACCCTAACCCTAACCCTAACCCTAACCCTAACCCTAACCCTAACCCTAACCCTAACCCTAACCCTAACCCTAACCCTAACCCTAACCCTAACCCTAACCCTAACCCTAACCCTAACCCTAACCCTAACCCTAACCCTAACCCTAACCCTAACCCTAACCCTAACCCTAACCCTAACCCTAACCCTAACCCTAACCCTAACCCTAACCCTAACCCTAACCCTAACCCTAACCCTAACCCTAACCCTAACCCTAACCCTAACCCTAACCCTAACCCTAACCCTAACCCTAACCCTAACCCTAACCCTAACCCTAACCCTAACCCTAACCCTAACCCTAACCCTAACCCTAACCCTAACCCTAACCCTAACCCTAACCCTAACCCTAACCCTAACCCTAACCCTAACCCTAACCCTAACCCTAACCCTAACCCTAACCCTAACCCTAACCCTAACCCTAACCCTAACCCTAACCCTAACCCTAACCCTAACCCTAACCCTAACCCTAACCCTAACCCTAACCCTAACCCTAACCCTAACCCTAACCCTAACCCTAACCCTAACCCTAACCCTAACCCTAACCCTAACCCTAACCCTAACCCTAACCCTAACCCTAACCCTAACCCTAACCCTAACCCTAACCCTAACCCTAACCCTAACCCTAACCCTAACCCTAACCCTAACCCTAACCCTAACCCTAACCCTAACCCTAACCCTAACCCTAACCCTAACCCTAACCCTAACCCTAACCCTAACCCTAACCCTAACCCTAACCCTAACCCTAACCCTAACCCTAACCCTAACCCTAACCCTAACCCTAACCCTAACCCTAACCCTAACCCTAACCCTAACCCTAACCCTAACCCTAACCCTAACCCTAACCCTAACCCTAACCCTAACCCTAACCCTAACCCTAACCCTAACCCTAACCCTAACCCTAACCCTAACCCTAACCCTAACCCTAACCCTAACCCTAACCCTAACCCTAACCCTAACCCTAACCCTAACCCTAACCCTAACCCTAACCCTAACCCTAACCCTAACCCTAACCCTAACCCTAACCCTAACCCTAACCCTAACCCTAACCCTAACCCTAACCCTAACCCTAACCCTAACCCTAACCCTAACCCTAACCCTAACCCTAACCCTAACCCTAACCCTAACCCTAACCCTAACCCTAACCCTAACCCTAACCCTAACCCTAACCCTAACCCTAACCCTAACCCTAACCCTAACCCTAACCCTAACCCTAACCCTAACCCTAACCCTAACCCTAACCCTAACCCTAACCCTAACCCTAACCCTAACCCTAACCCTAACCCTAACCCTAACCCTAACCCTAACCCTAACCCTAACCCTAACCCTAACCCTAACCCTAACCCTAACCCTAACCCTAACCCTAACCCTAACCCTAACCCTAACCCTAACCCTAACCCTAACCCTAACCCTAACCCTAACCCTAACCCTAACCCTAACCCTAACCCTAACCCTAACCCTAACCCTAACCCTAACCCTAACCCTAACCCTAACCCTAACCCTAACCCTAACCCTAACCCTAACCCTAACCCTAACCCTAACCCTAACCCTAACCCTAACCCTAACCCTAACCCTAACCCTAACCCTAACCCTAACCCTAACCCTAACCCTAACCCTAACCCTAACCCTAACCCTAACCCTAACCCTAACCCTAACCCTAACCCTAACCCTAACCCTAACCCTAACCCTAACCCTAACCCTAACCCTAACCCTAACCCTAACCCTAACCCTAACCCTAACCCTAACCCTAACCCTAACCCTAACCCTAACCCTAACCCTAACCCTAACCCTAACCCTAACCCTAACCCTAACCCTAACCCTAACCCTAACCCTAACCCTAACCCTAACCCTAACCCTAACCCTAACCCTAACCCTAACCCTAACCCTAACCCTAACCCTAACCCTAACCCTAACCCTAACCCTAACCCTAACCCTAACCCTAACCCTAACCCTAACCCTAACCCTAACCCTAACCCTAACCCTAACCCTAACCCTAACCCTAACCCTAACCCTAACCCTAACCCTAACCCTAACCCTAACCCTAACCCTAACCCTAACCCTAACCCTAACCCTAACCCTAACCCTAACCCTAACCCTAACCCTAACCCTAACCCTAACCCTAACCCTAACCCTAACCCTAACCCTAACCCTAACCCTAACCCTAACCCTAACCCTAACCCTAACCCTAACCCTAACCCTAACCCTAACCCTAACCCTAACCCTAACCCTAACCCTAACCCTAACCCTAACCCTAACCCTAACCCTAACCCTAACCCTAACCCTAACCCTAACCCTAACCCTAACCCTAACCCTAACCCTAACCCTAACCCTAACCCTAACCCTAACCCTAACCCTAACCCTAACCCTAACCCTAACCCTAACCCTAACCCTAACCCTAACCCTAACCCTAACCCTAACCCTAACCCTAACCCTAACCCTAACCCTAACCCTAACCCTAACCCTAACCCTAACCCTAACCCTAACCCTAACCCTAACCCTAACCCTAACCCTAACCCTAACCCTAACCCTAACCCTAACCCTAACCCTAACCCTAACCCTAACCCTAACCCTAACCCTAACCCTAACCCTAACCCTAACCCTAACCCTAACCCTAACCCTAACCCTAACCCTAACCCTAACCCTAACCCTAACCCTAACCCTAACCCTAACCCTAACCCTAACCCTAACCCTAACCCTAACCCTAACCCTAACCCTAACCCTAACCCTAACCCTAACCCTAACCCTAACCCTAACCCTAACCCTAACCCTAACCCTAACCCTAACCCTAACCCTAACCCTAACCCTAACCCTAACCCTAACCCTAACCCTAACCCTAACCCTAACCCTAACCCTAACCCTAACCCTAACCCTAACCCTAACCCTAACCCTAACCCTAACCCTAACCCTAACCCTAACCCTAACCCTAACCCTAACCCTAACCCTAACCCTAACCCTAACCCTAACCCTAACCCTAACCCTAACCCTAACCCTAACCCTAACCCTAACCCTAACCCTAACCCTAACCCTAACCCTAACCCTAACCCTAACCCTAACCCTAACCCTAACCCTAACCCTAACCCTAACCCTAACCCTAACCCTAACCCTAACCCTAACCCTAACCCTAACCCTAACCCTAACCCTAACCCTAACCCTAACCCTAACCCTAACCCTAACCCTAACCCTAACCCTAACCCTAACCCTAACCCTAACCCTAACCCTAACCCTAACCCTAACCCTAACCCTAACCCTAACCCTAACCCTAACCCTAACCCTAACCCTAACCCTAACCCTAACCCTAACCCTAACCCTAACCCTAACCCTAACCCTAACCCTAACCCTAACCCTAACCCTAACCCTAACCCTAACCCTAACCCTAACCCTAACCCTAACCCTAACCCTAACCCTAACCCTAACCCTAACCCTAACCCTAACCCTAACCCTAACCCTAACCCTAACCCTAACCCTAACCCTAACCCTAACCCTAACCCTAACCCTAACCCTAACCCTAACCCTAACCCTAACCCTAACCCTAACCCTAACCCTAACCCTAACCCTAACCCTAACCCTAACCCTAACCCTAACCCTAACCCTAACCCTAACCCTAACCCTAACCCTAACCCTAACCCTAACCCTAACCCTAACCCTAACCCTAACCCTAACCCTAACCCTAACCCTAACCCTAACCCTAACCCTAACCCTAACCCTAACCCTAACCCTAACCCTAACCCTAACCCTAACCCTAACCCTAACCCTAACCCTAACCCTAACCCTAACCCTAACCCTAACCCTAACCCTAACCCTAACCCTAACCCTAACCCTAACCCTAACCCTAACCCTAACCCTAACCCTAACCCTAACCCTAACCCTAACCCTAACCCTAACCCTAACCCTAACCCTAACCCTAACCCTAACCCTAACCCTAACCCTAACCCTAACCCTAACCCTAACCCTAACCCTAACCCTAACCCTAACCCTAACCCTAACCCTAACCCTAACCCTAACCCTAACCCTAACCCTAACCCTAACCCTAACCCTAACCCTAACCCTAACCCTAACCCTAACCCTAACCCTAACCCTAACCCTAACCCTAACCCTAACCCTAACCCTAACCCTAACCCTAACCCTAACCCTAACCCTAACCCTAACCCTAACCCTAACCCTAACCCTAACCCTAACCCTAACCCTAACCCTAACCCTAACCCTAACCCTAACCCTAACCCTAACCCTAACCCTAACCCTAACCCTAACCCTAACCCTAACCCTAACCCTAACCCTAACCCTAACCCTAACCCTAACCCTAACCCTAACCCTAACCCTAACCCTAACCCTAACCCTAACCCTAACCCTAACCCTAACCCTAACCCTAACCCTAACCCTAACCCTAACCCTAACCCTAACCCTAACCCTAACCCTAACCCTAACCCTAACCCTAACCCTAACCCTAACCCTAACCCTAACCCTAACCCTAACCCTAACCCTAACCCTAACCCTAACCCTAACCCTAACCCTAACCCTAACCCTAACCCTAACCCTAACCCTAACCCTAACCCTAACCCTAACCCTAACCCTAACCCTAACCCTAACCCTAACCCTAACCCTAACCCTAACCCTAACCCTAACCCTAACCCTAACCCTAACCCTAACCCTAGCCCTCTATTTTATTTTTTAATAATGATATATATCTCTCTAGCCGTCTTTAGTGGTCAGCGGTTGGGTGGAGAGTGCATAACCATTTCCGATTCCTTCGGGGATCGGATCTTGGATCGATTTCCCCTAACCCTAACCCTAACCCTAACCCTAACCCTAACCCTAACCCTAACCCTAACCCTAACCCTAGAAACATGCAAACTCAACCCCAAGTCCGACCCACCTAAGTCACACCCAAGTAAAACAAGTCCCACCCACCTAAGTCACACCCAAGAAAAACTCAAGTCCCACCCACCTAAGTCCCACCCAAGTCAAACACAAGTCCCACCCACCTAAGTCACACCCAAGAAAAACACAAGTCCCACCCACCTAAGTCCCACCCAAGTCAAACACAAGTCCCACCCAAGTCAAACACAAGTCTCACCCACCTAAGTCCCAACCCACCCAAGTCAAACACAAGTCCCACCCAAGTCAAACACAAGTCTCACCCACCTAAGTCCCAACCCACCCAAGTCAAACACAAGTCCAACCCACCTAAGTCCCACCCAAGTCAAACACAAGTCCCACCCAATTCAAACACAAGTCTCACCCACCTAAGTCCAACCCACCCAAGTCAAACACAAGTCCCACCCAATTCAAACACAAGTCTCACCCACCTAAGTCCAACCCACCCAAGTCAAACACAAGTCCCACCCAATTCAAACACAAGTTTCACCCACCTAAGTCCCACCCAACTTGACCTCTATAGGTGCAATAATAGAGGGGGTGCAATACCATATCTCAGCACCTGAAGGCGCTAGAGGTACAGGACCACTCCCAATCGACTGGGCGTGGCCAAATTAGTATATATACCAAATCTCCTCCCTCTAGGACCAAGGGAAGCAAAGTGCACCAGGGGGTGCAATAGCATATCTCGGCACCTGGTGGCGCTAGAGCCACGGAACCAAGTGCAATCGACTGGGCATACTCTAATTAGTATACTCACAAAATTTCAGATCTGTAGCTGCAAAAAAAATGGGGGTGCAATACCATATCTCGGCCCCTGGTGGCGCTAGAGCTCCCAAACCAAGTGCAAACGATCGGGCGCCCTCTAAATAGTATATATACCAAATTTCAGCCTCCTAGGACCTATAGAAACGAAGTGCACCCCCCCCTATAGGGGGGTGCACTTTCGCATTTTACCCTATTACCTAACCCTAACCCTAACCCTAACCCTAACCCTAACCCTAACCCTAACCCTAACCCTAACCCTAACCCTAACCCTAACCCTAACCCTAACCCTAACCCTAACCCTAACCCTAACCCTAACCCTAACCCTAACCCTAACCCTAACCCTAGCCCTCTATTTTATTTTTTAATAATGATATATATCTCTCTAGCCGTCTTTAGTGGTCAGCGGTTGGGTGGAGAGTGCATAACCATTTCCGATTCCTTCGGGGATCGGATCTTGGATCGATTTCCCCTAACCCTAACCCTAACCCTAACCCTAACCCTAACCCTAACCCTAACCCTAACCCTAGAAACATGCAAACTCAACCCCAAGTCCGACCCACCTAAGTCACACCCAAGTAAAACAAGTCCCACCCACCTAAGTCACACCCAAGAAAAACTCAAGTCCCACCCACCTAAGTCCCACCCAAGTCAAACACAAGTCCCACCCACCTAAGTCACACCCAAGAAAAACACAAGTCCCACCCACCTAAGTCCCACCCAAGTCAAACACAAGTCCCACCCAAGTCAAACACAAGTCTCACCCACCTAAGTCCCAACCCACCCAAGTCAAACACAAGTCCCACCCAAGTCAAACACAAGTCTCACCCACCTAAGTCCCAACCCACCCAAGTCAAACACAAGTCCAACCCACCTAAGTCCCACCCAAGTCAAACACAAGTCCCACCCAATTCAAACACAAGTCTCACCCACCTAAGTCCAACCCACCCAAGTCAAACACAAGTCCCACCCAATTCAAACACAAGTCTCACCCACCTAAGTCCAACCCACCCAAGTCAAACACAAGTCCCACCCAATTCAAACACAAGTTTCACCCACCTAAGTCCCACCCAACTTGACCTCTATAGGTGCAATAATAGAGGGGGTGCAATACCATATCTCAGCACCTGAAGGCGCTAGAGGTACAGGACCACTCCCAATCGACTGGGCGTGGCCAAATTAGTATATATACCAAATCTCCTCCCTCTAGGACCAAGGGAAGCAAAGTGCACCAGGGGGTGCAATAGCATATCTCGGCACCTGGTGGCGCTAGAGCCACGGAACCAAGTGCAATCGACTGGGCATACTCTAATTAGTATACTCACAAAATTTCAGATCTGTAGCTGCAAAAAAAATGGGGGTGCAATACCATATCTCGGCCCCTGGTGGCGCTAGAGCTCCCAAACCAAGTGCAAACGATCGGGCGCCCTCTAAATAGTATATATACCAAATTTCAGCCTCCTAGGACCTATAGAAACGAAGTGCACCCCCCCCTATAGGGGGGTGCACTTTCGCATTTTACCCTATTACCTAACCCTAACCCTAACCCTAACCCTAACCCTAACCCTAACCCTAACCCTAACCCTAACCCTAACCCTAACCCTAACCCTAACCCTAACCCTAACCCTAACCTAACCCTAACCCTAACCCTAACCCTAACCCTAACCCTAACCCTAACCCTAACCCTAACCCTAACCCTAACCCTAACCCACCCTAACCCTAACCCTAACCCTAACCCTAACCCTAACCTAACCCTAACCCTAACCCTAACCCTAACCCTAACCCTAACCCTAACCCTAACCCTAACCCTAACCCTAACCCTAACCCTAACCCTAACCCTTAAACCTAACCCTAACCCACCCACCTAAGTCACACCCAAGAAAAAGACAAGTCCCACCCAAGTCAAACACAAGTCCCACCCACCTAAGTCCCAACCCACCCAAGTCAAACACAAGTCCCACCCACCTAAGTCACACCCAAGTCAAATACAAGTCCAACCCACCTAAGTCCCACCCAAGTCAAACACAAGTCCCACCCAATTCAAACACAAGTCTCACCCACCTAAGTCCAACCCACCCAAGTCAAACACAAGTCCCACCCAATTCAAACACAAGTCTCACCCACCTAAGTCCAACCCACCCAAGTCAAACACAAGTCCCAACCAAGTCAAACACAAGTCCCACCCACCTAAGTCCCACCCAAGTCAAACACAAGTCCAACCCACCTAAGTCCCACCCAAGTCAAACACAAGTCCCACCCAATTCAAACACAAGTCTCACCCACCTAAGTCCAACCCACCCAAGTCAAACACAAGTCCCAACCAAGTCAAACACAAGTCCCACCCAATTCAAACACAAGTTTCACCCACCTAAGTCCCACCCAACTTGACCTCTATAGGTGCAATAATAGAGGGGGTGCAATACCATATCTCAGCACCTGGTGGCAATACAGGTACAGGACCACTCCCAATCGACTGGGCGTGGCCAAATTAGTATACAGGCGAAGTATCCGCCCCACAGGACCAAAGGGGGCAGAGTTAGAGGGGGGGGCTCAACTGGGGGCTCAACTCCATAACTCAAAAAGGGGAGGAGATAGAGGGATGGGACCACTCCCAATCGACTGGGCGTGGCCGAATTAGTATACAGGCGAAGTCTCCGCCCTGTAAGACCAAAGGGGGCGGAGTTAGAGGGGGGGGCTCAACTGGGGGCTCAACTCCATAACTCAAAAAGGGGAAGAGCTAGAGGGATGGGACCACTCCCAATCGACTGGGCGTTGCCGAATTAGTATACAGGCGAAGTCTCCGCCCTGTAAGACCAAAGGGGGCGGAGTTAGAGGGGGGGGCTCAACTGGGGGCTCAACTCCATAACTCAAAAAGGGGAGGAGCTAGAGGGATGGGACCACTCCCAATCGACTGGGCGTGGCCGAATTAGTATACAGGCGAAGTCTCCGCCCTGTAAGACCAAAGGGGGCGGAGTTACTGGGGGGGGCTCAACTCAGGGGGGCTCAACTTCGCAAAAGTGCCTATTACCTAACCCTAACCCTAACCCTAACCCTAACCCTAACCCTAACCCTAACCCTAACCCTAACCCTAACCCTAACCCTAACCCTAACCCTAACCCTAACCCTAGCCCTCTATTTTATTTTTTAATAATGATATATATCTCTCTAGCCGTCTTTAGTGGTCAGCGGTTGGGTGGAGAGTGCATAACCATTTCCGATTCCTTCGGGGATCGGATCTTGGATCGATTTCCCCTAACCCTAACCCTAACCCTAACCCTAACCCTAACCCTAACCCTAACCCTAACCCTAACCCTAGAAACATGCAAACTCAACCCCAAGTCCGACCCACCTAAGTCACACCCAAGTAAAACAAGTCCCACCCACCTAAGTCACACCCAAGAAAAACTCAAGTCCCACCCACCTAAGTCCCACCCAAGTCAAACACAAGTCCCACCCACCTAAGTCACACCCAAGAAAAACACAAGTCCCACCCACCTAAGTCCCACCCAAGTCAAACACAAGTCCCACCCAAGTCAAACACAAGTCTCACCCACCTAAGTCCCAACCCACCCAAGTCAAACACAAGTCCCACCCAAGTCAAACACAAGTCTCACCCACCTAAGTCCCAACCCACCCAAGTCAAACACAAGTCCAACCCACCTAAGTCCCACCCAAGTCAAACACAAGTCCCACCCAATTCAAACACAAGTCTCACCCACCTAAGTCCAACCCACCCAAGTCAAACACAAGTCCCACCCAATTCAAACACAAGTCTCACCCACCTAAGTCCAACCCACCCAAGTCAAACACAAGTCCCACCCAATTCAAACACAAGTTTCACCCACCTAAGTCCCACCCAACTTGACCTCTATAGGTGCAATAATAGAGGGGGTGCAATACCATATCTCAGCACCTGAAGGCGCTAGAGGTACAGGACCACTCCCAATCGACTGGGCGTGGCCAAATTAGTATATATACCAAATCTCCTCCCTCTAGGACCAAGGGAAGCAAAGTGCACCAGGGGGTGCAATAGCATATCTCGGCACCTGGTGGCGCTAGAGCCACGGAACCAAGTGCAATCGACTGGGCATACTCTAATTAGTATACTCACAAAATTTCAGATCTGTAGCTGCAAAAAAAATGGGGGTGCAATACCATATCTCGGCCCCTGGTGGCGCTAGAGCTCCCAAACCAAGTGCAAACGATCGGGCGCCCTCTAAATAGTATATATACCAAATTTCAGCCTCCTAGGACCTATAGAAACGAAGTGCACCCCCCCCTATAGGGGGGTGCACTTTCGCATTTTACCCTATTACCTAACCCTAACCCTAACCCTAACCCTAACCCTAACCCTAACCCTAACCCTAACCCTAACCCTAACCCTAACCCTAACCCTAACCCTAACCCTAACCCTAACCCTAACCCTAACCCTAACCCTAACCCTAACCCTAACCCTAACCCTAGCCCTCTATTTTATTTTTTAATAATGATATATATCTCTCTAGCCGTCTTTAGTGGTCAGCGGTTGGGTGGAGAGTGCATAACCATTTCCGATTCCTTCGGGGATCGGATCTTGGATCGATTTCCCCTAACCCTAACCCTAACCCTAACCCTAACCCTAACCCTAACCCTAACCCTAACCCTAGAAACATGCAAACTCAACCCCAAGTCCGACCCACCTAAGTCACACCCAAGTAAAACAAGTCCCACCCACCTAAGTCACACCCAAGAAAAACTCAAGTCCCACCCACCTAAGTCCCACCCAAGTCAAACACAAGTCCCACCCACCTAAGTCACACCCAAGAAAAACACAAGTCCCACCCACCTAAGTCCCACCCAAGTCAAACACAAGTCCCACCCAAGTCAAACACAAGTCTCACCCACCTAAGTCCCAACCCACCCAAGTCAAACACAAGTCCCACCCAAGTCAAACACAAGTCTCACCCACCTAAGTCCCAACCCACCCAAGTCAAACACAAGTCCAACCCACCTAAGTCCCACCCAAGTCAAACACAAGTCCCACCCAATTCAAACACAAGTCTCACCCACCTAAGTCCAACCCACCCAAGTCAAACACAAGTCCCACCCAATTCAAACACAAGTCTCACCCACCTAAGTCCAACCCACCCAAGTCAAACACAAGTCCCACCCAATTCAAACACAAGTTTCACCCACCTAAGTCCCACCCAACTTGACCTCTATAGGTGCAATAATAGAGGGGGTGCAATACCATATCTCAGCACCTGAAGGCGCTAGAGGTACAGGACCACTCCCAATCGACTG
Organism: Romanogobio albipinnatus; assembly: GCA_023566225.1. NCBI lineage: Eukaryota > Metazoa > Chordata > Actinopteri > Cypriniformes > Gobionidae > Romanogobio > Romanogobio albipinnatus. The sequence continues at coordinate 56,667,303 of CM042248.1, read as the reverse complement.
GGCGTGGCCAAATTAGTATATATACCAAATCTCCTCCCTCTAGGACCAAGGGAAGCAAAGTGCACCAGGGGGTGCAATAGCATATCTCGGCACCTGGTGGCGCTAGAGCCACGGAACCAAGTGCAATCGACTGGGCATACTCTAATTAGTATACTCACAAAATTTCAGATCTGTAGCTGCAAAAAAAATGGGGGTGCAATACCATATCTCGGCCCCTGGTGGCGCTAGAGCTCCCAAACCAAGTGCAAACGATCGGGCGCCCTCTAAATAGTATATATACCAAATTTCAGCCTCCTAGGACCTATAGAAACGAAGTGCACCCCCCCCTATAGGGGGGTGCACTTTCGCATTTTACCCTATTACCTAACCCTAACCCTAACCCTAACCCTAACCCTAACTCAACTTCGCAAAAGTGCCTATTACCTAACCCTAACCCTAACCCTAACCCTAACCCTAACCCTAACCCTAACCCTAACCCTAACCCTAACCCTAACCCTAACCCTAACCCTAACCCTAACCCTAACCCTAACCCTTAAACCTAACCCTAACCCACCCACCTAAGTCACACCCAAGAAAAAGACAAGTCCCACCCAAGTCAAACACAAGTCCCACCCACCTAAGTCCCAACCCACCCAAGTCAAACACAAGTCCCACCCACCTAAGTCACACCCAAGTCAAATACAAGTCCAACCCACCTAAGTCCCACCCAAGTCAAACACAAGTCCCACCCAATTCAAACACAAGTCTCACCCACCTAAGTCCAACCCACCCAAGTCAAACACAAGTCCCACCCAATTCAAACACAAGTCTCACCCACCTAAGTCCAACCCACCCAAGTCAAACACAAGTCCCAACCAAGTCAAACACAAGTCCCACCCACCTAAGTCCCACCCAAGTCAAACACAAGTCCAACCCACCTAAGTCCCACCCAAGTCAAACACAAGTCCCACCCAATTCAAACACAAGTCTCACCCACCTAAGTCCAACCCACCCAAGTCAAACACAAGTCCCAACCAAGTCAAACACAAGTCCCACCCAATTCAAACACAAGTTTCACCCACCTAAGTCCCACCCAACTTGACCTCTATAGGTGCAATAATAGAGGGGGTGCAATACCATATCTCAGCACCTGGTGGCAATACAGGTACAGGACCACTCCCAATCGACTGGGCGTGGCCAAATTAGTATACAGGCGAAGTATCCGCCCCACAGGACCAAAGGGGGCAGAGTTAGAGGGGGGGGCTCAACTGGGGGCTCAACTCCATAACTCAAAAAGGGGAGGAGATAGAGGGATGGGACCACTCCCAATCGACTGGGCGTGGCCGAATTAGTATACAGGCGAAGTCTCCGCCCTGTAAGACCAAAGGGGGCGGAGTTAGAGGGGGGGGCTCAACTGGGGGCTCAACTCCATAACTCAAAAAGGGGAAGAGCTAGAGGGATGGGACCACTCCCAATCGACTGGGCGTTGCCGAATTAGTATACAGGCGAAGTCTCCGCCCTGTAAGACCAAAGGGGGCGGAGTTAGAGGGGGGGGCTCAACTGGGGGCTCAACTCCATAACTCAAAAAGGGGAGGAGCTAGAGGGATGGGACCACTCCCAATCGACTGGGCGTGGCCGAATTAGTATACAGGCGAAGTCTCCGCCCTGTAAGACCAAAGGGGGCGGAGTTACTGGGGGGGGCTCAACTCAGGGGGGCTCAACTTCGCAAAAGTGCCTATTACCTAACCCTAACCCTAACCCTAACCCTAACCCTAACCCTAACCCTAACCCTAACCCTAACCCTAACCCTAACCCTAACCCTAACCCTAACCCTAACCCTAACCCTAGCCCTCTATTTTATTTTTTAATAATGATATATATCTCTCTAGCCGTCTTTAGTGGTCAGCGGTTGGGTGGAGAGTGCATAACCATTTCCGATTCCTTCGGGGATCGGATCTTGGATCGATTTCCCCTAACCCTAACCCTAACCCTAACCCTAACCCTAACCCTAACCCTAACCCTAACCCTAACCCTAGAAACATGCAAACTCAACCCCAAGTCCGACCCACCTAAGTCACACCCAAGTAAAACAAGTCCCACCCACCTAAGTCACACCCAAGAAAAACTCAAGTCCCACCCACCTAAGTCCCACCCAAGTCAAACACAAGTCCCACCCACCTAAGTCACACCCAAGAAAAACACAAGTCCCACCCACCTAAGTCCCACCCAAGTCAAACACAAGTCCCACCCAAGTCAAACACAAGTCTCACCCACCTAAGTCCCAACCCACCCAAGTCAAACACAAGTCCCACCCAAGTCAAACACAAGTCTCACCCACCTAAGTCCCAACCCACCCAAGTCAAACACAAGTCCAACCCACCTAAGTCCCACCCAAGTCAAACACAAGTCCCACCCAATTCAAACACAAGTCTCACCCACCTAAGTCCAACCCACCCAAGTCAAACACAAGTCCCACCCAATTCAAACACAAGTCTCACCCACCTAAGTCCAACCCACCCAAGTCAAACACAAGTCCCACCCAATTCAAACACAAGTTTCACCCACCTAAGTCCCACCCAACTTGACCTCTATAGGTGCAATAATAGAGGGGGTGCAATACCATATCTCAGCACCTGAAGGCGCTAGAGGTACAGGACCACTCCCAATCGACTGGGCGTGGCCAAATTAGTATATATACCAAATCTCCTCCCTCTAGGACCAAGGGAAGCAAAGTGCACCAGGGGGTGCAATAGCATATCTCGGCACCTGGTGGCGCTAGAGCCACGGAACCAAGTGCAATCGACTGGGCATACTCTAATTAGTATACTCACAAAATTTCAGATCTGTAGCTGCAAAAAAAATGGGGGTGCAATACCATATCTCGGCCCCTGGTGGCGCTAGAGCTCCCAAACCAAGTGCAAACGATCGGGCGCCCTCTAAATAGTATATATACCAAATTTCAGCCTCCTAGGACCTATAGAAACGAAGTGCACCCCCCCCTATAGGGGGGTGCACTTTCGCATTTTACCCTATTACCTAACCCTAACCCTAACCCTAACCCTAACCCTAACTCAACTTCGCAAAAGTGCCTATTACCTAACCCTAACCCTAACCCTAACCCTAACCCTAACCCTAACCCTAACCCTAACCCTAACCCTAACCCTAACCCTAACCCTAACCCTAACCCTAACCCTAACCCTAACCCTTAAACCTAACCCTAACCCACCCACCTAAGTCACACCCAAGAAAAAGACAAGTCCCACCCAAGTCAAACACAAGTCCCACCCACCTAAGTCCCAACCCACCCAAGTCAAACACAAGTCCCACCCACCTAAGTCACACCCAAGTCAAATACAAGTCCAACCCACCTAAGTCCCACCCAAGTCAAACACAAGTCCCACCCAATTCAAACACAAGTCTCACCCACCTAAGTCCAACCCACCCAAGTCAAACACAAGTCCCACCCAATTCAAACACAAGTCTCACCCACCTAAGTCCAACCCACCCAAGTCAAACACAAGTCCCAACCAAGTCAAACACAAGTCCCACCCACCTAAGTCCCACCCAAGTCAAACACAAGTCCAACCCACCTAAGTCCCACCCAAGTCAAACACAAGTCCCACCCAATTCAAACACAAGTCTCACCCACCTAAGTCCAACCCACCCAAGTCAAACACAAGTCCCAACCAAGTCAAACACAAGTCCCACCCAATTCAAACACAAGTTTCACCCACCTAAGTCCCACCCAACTTGACCTCTATAGGTGCAATAATAGAGGGGGTGCAATACCATATCTCAGCACCTGGTGGCAATACAGGTACAGGACCACTCCCAATCGACTGGGCGTGGCCAAATTAGTATACAGGCGAAGTATCCGCCCCACAGGACCAAAGGGGGCAGAGTTAGAGGGGGGGGCTCAACTGGGGGCTCAACTCCATAACTCAAAAAGGGGAGGAGATAGAGGGATGGGACCACTCCCAATCGACTGGGCGTGGCCGAATTAGTATACAGGCGAAGTCTCCGCCCTGTAAGACCAAAGGGGGCGGAGTTAGAGGGGGGGGCTCAACTGGGGGCTCAACTCCATAACTCAAAAAGGGGAAGAGCTAGAGGGATGGGACCACTCCCAATCGACTGGGCGTTGCCGAATTAGTATACAGGCGAAGTCTCCGCCCTGTAAGACCAAAGGGGGCGGAGTTAGAGGGGGGGGCTCAACTGGGGGCTCAACTCCATAACTCAAAAAGGGGAGGAGCTAGAGGGATGGGACCACTCCCAATCGACTGGGCGTGGCCGAATTAGTATACAGGCGAAGTCTCCGCCCTGTAAGACCAAAGGGGGCGGAGTTACTGGGGGGGGCTCAACTCAGGGGGGCTCAACTTCGCAAAAGTGCCTATTACCTAACCCTAACCCTAACCCTAACCCTAACCCTAACCCTAACCCTAACCCTAACCCTAACCCTAACCCTAACCCTAACCCTAACCCTAACCCTAACCCTAACCCTAACCCTAACCCTAACCCTAACCCTAACCCTAACCCTAACCCTAACCCTAACCCTAACCCTAACCCTAACCCTAACCCTAACCCTAACCCTAACCCTAACCCTAACCCTAACCCTAACCCTAACCCTAACCCTAACCCTAACCCTAACCCTAACCCTAACCCTAACCCTAACCCTAACCCTAACCCTAACCCTAGCCCTCTATTTTATTTTTTAATAATGATATATATCTCTCTAGCCGTCTTTAGTGGTCAGCGGTTGGGTGGAGAGTGCATAACCATTTCCGATTCCTTCGGGGATCGGATCTTGGATCGATTTCCCCTAACCCTAACCCTAACCCTAACCCTAACCCTAACCCTAACCCTAACCCTAACCCTAACCCTAGAAACATGCAAACTCAACCCCAAGTCCGACCCACCTAAGTCACACCCAAGTAAAACAAGTCCCACCCACCTAAGTCACACCCAAGAAAAACTCAAGTCCCACCCACCTAAGTCCCACCCAAGTCAAACACAAGTCCCACCCACCTAAGTCACACCCAAGAAAAACACAAGTCCCACCCACCTAAGTCCCACCCAAGTCAAACACAAGTCCCACCCAAGTCAAACACAAGTCTCACCCACCTAAGTCCCAACCCACCCAAGTCAAACACAAGTCCCACCCAAGTCAAACACAAGTCTCACCCACCTAAGTCCCAACCCACCCAAGTCAAACACAAGTCCAACCCACCTAAGTCCCACCCAAGTCAAACACAAGTCCCACCCAATTCAAACACAAGTCTCACCCACCTAAGTCCAACCCACCCAAGTCAAACACAAGTCCCACCCAATTCAAACACAAGTCTCACCCACCTAAGTCCAACCCACCCAAGTCAAACACAAGTCCCACCCAATTCAAACACAAGTTTCACCCACCTAAGTCCCACCCAACTTGACCTCTATAGGTGCAATAATAGAGGGGGTGCAATACCATATCTCAGCACCTGAAGGCGCTAGAGGTACAGGACCACTCCCAATCGACTGGGCGTGGCCAAATTAGTATATATACCAAATCTCCTCCCTCTAGGACCAAGGGAAGCAAAGTGCACCAGGGGGTGCAATAGCATATCTCGGCACCTGGTGGCGCTAGAGCCACGGAACCAAGTGCAATCGACTGGGCATACTCTAATTAGTATACTCACAAAATTTCAGATCTGTAGCTGCAAAAAAAATGGGGGTGCAATACCATATCTCGGCCCCTGGTGGCGCTAGAGCTCCCAAACCAAGTGCAAACGATCGGGCGCCCTCTAAATAGTATATATACCAAATTTCAGCCTCCTAGGACCTATAGAAACGAAGTGCACCCCCCCCTATAGGGGGGTGCACTTTCGCATTTTACCCTATTACCTAACCCTAACCCTAACCCTAACCCTAACCCTAACCCTAACCCTAACCCTAACCCTAACCCTAACCCTAACCCTAACCCTAACCCTAACCCTAACCCTAACCCTAACCCTAACCCTAACCCTAACCCTAACCCTAACCCTAACCCTAGCCCTCTATTTTATTTTTTAATAATGATATATATCTCTCTAGCCGTCTTTAGTGGTCAGCGGTTGGGTGGAGAGTGCATAACCATTTCCGATTCCTTCGGGGATCGGATCTTGGATCGATTTCCCCTAACCCTAACCCTAACCCTAACCCTAACCCTAACCCTAACCCTAACCCTAACCCTAGAAACATGCAAACTCAACCCCAAGTCCGACCCACCTAAGTCACACCCAAGTAAAACAAGTCCCACCCACCTAAGTCACACCCAAGAAAAACTCAAGTCCCACCCACCTAAGTCCCACCCAAGTCAAACACAAGTCCCACCCACCTAAGTCACACCCAAGAAAAACACAAGTCCCACCCACCTAAGTCCCACCCAAGTCAAACACAAGTCCCACCCAAGTCAAACACAAGTCTCACCCACCTAAGTCCCAACCCACCCAAGTCAAACACAAGTCCCACCCAAGTCAAACACAAGTCTCACCCACCTAAGTCCCAACCCACCCAAGTCAAACACAAGTCCAACCCACCTAAGTCCCACCCAAGTCAAACACAAGTCCCACCCAATTCAAACACAAGTCTCACCCACCTAAGTCCAACCCACCCAAGTCAAACACAAGTCCCACCCAATTCAAACACAAGTCTCACCCACCTAAGTCCAACCCACCCAAGTCAAACACAAGTCCCACCCAATTCAAACACAAGTTTCACCCACCTAAGTCCCACCCAACTTGACCTCTATAGGTGCAATAATAGAGGGGGTGCAATACCATATCTCAGCACCTGAAGGCGCTAGAGGTACAGGACCACTCCCAATCGACTGGGCGTGGCCAAATTAGTATATATACCAAATCTCCTCCCTCTAGGACCAAGGGAAGCAAAGTGCACCAGGGGGTGCAATAGCATATCTCGGCACCTGGTGGCGCTAGAGCCACGGAACCAAGTGCAATCGACTGGGCATACTCTAATTAGTATACTCACAAAATTTCAGATCTGTAGCTGCAAAAAAAATGGGGGTGCAATACCATATCTCGGCCCCTGGTGGCGCTAGAGCTCCCAAACCAAGTGCAAACGATCGGGCGCCCTCTAAATAGTATATATACCAAATTTCAGCCTCCTAGGACCTATAGAAACGAAGTGCACCCCCCCCTATAGGGGGGTGCACTTTCGCATTTTACCCTATTACCTAACCCTAACCCTAACCCTAACCCTAACCCTAACCCTAACCCTAACCCTAACCCTAACCCTAACCCTAACCCTAACCCTAACCCTAACCCTAACCCTAACCTAACCCTAACCCTAACCCTAACCCTAACCCTAACCCTAACCCTAACCCTAACCCTAACCCTAACCCTAACCCTAACCCACCCTAACCCTAACCCTAACCCTAACCCTAACCCTAACCTAACCCTAACCCTAACCCTAACCCTAACCCTAACCCTAACCCTAACCCTAACCCTAACCCTAACCCTAACCCTAACCCTAACCCTAACCCTTAAACCTAACCCTAACCCACCCACCTAAGTCACACCCAAGAAAAAGACAAGTCCCACCCAAGTCAAACACAAGTCCCACCCACCTAAGTCCCAACCCACCCAAGTCAAACACAAGTCCCACCCACCTAAGTCACACCCAAGTCAAATACAAGTCCAACCCACCTAAGTCCCACCCAAGTCAAACACAAGTCCCACCCAATTCAAACACAAGTCTCACCCACCTAAGTCCAACCCACCCAAGTCAAACACAAGTCCCACCCAATTCAAACACAAGTCTCACCCACCTAAGTCCAACCCACCCAAGTCAAACACAAGTCCCAACCAAGTCAAACACAAGTCCCACCCACCTAAGTCCCACCCAAGTCAAACACAAGTCCAACCCACCTAAGTCCCACCCAAGTCAAACACAAGTCCCACCCAATTCAAACACAAGTCTCACCCACCTAAGTCCAACCCACCCAAGTCAAACACAAGTCCCAACCAAGTCAAACACAAGTCCCACCCAATTCAAACACAAGTTTCACCCACCTAAGTCCCACCCAACTTGACCTCTATAGGTGCAATAATAGAGGGGGTGCAATACCATATCTCAGCACCTGGTGGCAATACAGGTACAGGACCACTCCCAATCGACTGGGCGTGGCCAAATTAGTATACAGGCGAAGTATCCGCCCCACAGGACCAAAGGGGGCAGAGTTAGAGGGGGGGGCTCAACTGGGGGCTCAACTCCATAACTCAAAAAGGGGAGGAGATAGAGGGATGGGACCACTCCCAATCGACTGGGCGTGGCCGAATTAGTATACAGGCGAAGTCTCCGCCCTGTAAGACCAAAGGGGGCGGAGTTAGAGGGGGGGGCTCAACTGGGGGCTCAACTCCATAACTCAAAAAGGGGAAGAGCTAGAGGGATGGGACCACTCCCAATCGACTGGGCGTTGCCGAATTAGTATACAGGCGAAGTCTCCGCCCTGTAAGACCAAAGGGGGCGGAGTTAGAGGGGGGGGCTCAACTGGGGGCTCAACTCCATAACTCAAAAAGGGGAGGAGCTAGAGGGATGGGACCACTCCCAATCGACTGGGCGTGGCCGAATTAGTATACAGGCGAAGTCTCCGCCCTGTAAGACCAAAGGGGGCGGAGTTACTGGGGGGGGCTCAACTCAGGGGGGCTCAACTTCGCAAAAGTGCCTATTACCTAACCCTAACCCTAACCCTAACCCTAACCCTAACCCTAACCCTAACCCTAACCCTAACCCTAACCCTAACCCTAACCCTAACCCTAACCCTAACCCTAGCCCTCTATTTTATTTTTTAATAATGATATATATCTCTCTAGCCGTCTTTAGTGGTCAGCGGTTGGGTGGAGAGTGCATAACCATTTCCGATTCCTTCGGGGATCGGATCTTGGATCGATTTCCCCTAACCCTAACCCTAACCCTAACCCTAACCCTAACCCTAACCCTAACCCTAACCCTAACCCTAGAAACATGCAAACTCAACCCCAAGTCCGACCCACCTAAGTCACACCCAAGTAAAACAAGTCCCACCCACCTAAGTCACACCCAAGAAAAACTCAAGTCCCACCCACCTAAGTCCCACCCAAGTCAAACACAAGTCCCACCCACCTAAGTCACACCCAAGAAAAACACAAGTCCCACCCACCTAAGTCCCACCCAAGTCAAACACAAGTCCCACCCAAGTCAAACACAAGTCTCACCCACCTAAGTCCCAACCCACCCAAGTCAAACACAAGTCCCACCCAAGTCAAACACAAGTCTCACCCACCTAAGTCCCAACCCACCCAAGTCAAACACAAGTCCAACCCACCTAAGTCCCACCCAAGTCAAACACAAGTCCCACCCAATTCAAACACAAGTCTCACCCACCTAAGTCCAACCCACCCAAGTCAAACACAAGTCCCACCCAATTCAAACACAAGTCTCACCCACCTAAGTCCAACCCACCCAAGTCAAACACAAGTCCCACCCAATTCAAACACAAGTTTCACCCACCTAAGTCCCACCCAACTTGACCTCTATAGGTGCAATAATAGAGGGGGTGCAATACCATATCTCAGCACCTGAAGGCGCTAGAGGTACAGGACCACTCCCAATCGACTGGGCGTGGCCAAATTAGTATATATACCAAATCTCCTCCCTCTAGGACCAAGGGAAGCAAAGTGCACCAGGGGGTGCAATAGCATATCTCGGCACCTGGTGGCGCTAGAGCCACGGAACCAAGTGCAATCGACTGGGCATACTCTAATTAGTATACTCACAAAATTTCAGATCTGTAGCTGCAAAAAAAATGGGGGTGCAATACCATATCTCGGCCCCTGGTGGCGCTAGAGCTCCCAAACCAAGTGCAAACGATCGGGCGCCCTCTAAATAGTATATATACCAAATTTCAGCCTCCTAGGACCTATAGAAACGAAGTGCACCCCCCCCTATAGGGGGGTGCACTTTCGCATTTTACCCTATTACCTAACCCTAACCCTAACCCTAACCCTAACCCTAACCCTAACCCTAACCCTAACCCTAACCCTAACCCTAACCCTAACCCTAACCCTAACCCTAACCCTAACCCTAACCCTAACCCTAACCCTAACCCTAACCCTAACCCTAACCCTAGCCCTCTATTTTATTTTTTAATAATGATATATATCTCTCTAGCCGTCTTTAGTGGTCAGCGGTTGGGTGGAGAGTGCATAACCATTTCCGATTCCTTCGGGGATCGGATCTTGGATCGATTTCCCCTAACCCTAACCCTAACCCTAACCCTAACCCTAACCCTAACCCTAACCCTAACCCTAGAAACATGCAAACTCAACCCCAAGTCCGACCCACCTAAGTCACACCCAAGTAAAACAAGTCCCACCCACCTAAGTCACACCCAAGAAAAACTCAAGTCCCACCCACCTAAGTCCCACCCAAGTCAAACACAAGTCCCACCCACCTAAGTCACACCCAAGAAAAACACAAGTCCCACCCACCTAAGTCCCACCCAAGTCAAACACAAGTCCCACCCAAGTCAAACACAAGTCTCACCCACCTAAGTCCCAACCCACCCAAGTCAAACACAAGTCCCACCCAAGTCAAACACAAGTCTCACCCACCTAAGTCCCAACCCACCCAAGTCAAACACAAGTCCAACCCACCTAAGTCCCACCCAAGTCAAACACAAGTCCCACCCAATTCAAACACAAGTCTCACCCACCTAAGTCCAACCCACCCAAGTCAAACACAAGTCCCACCCAATTCAAACACAAGTCTCACCCACCTAAGTCCAACCCACCCAAGTCAAACACAAGTCCCACCCAATTCAAACACAAGTTTCACCCACCTAAGTCCCACCCAACTTGACCTCTATAGGTGCAATAATAGAGGGGGTGCAATACCATATCTCAGCACCTGAAGGCGCTAGAGGTACAGGACCACTCCCAATCGACTGGGCGTGGCCAAATTAGTATATATACCAAATCTCCTCCCTCTAGGACCAAGGGAAGCAAAGTGCACCAGGGGGTGCAATAGCATATCTCGGCACCTGGTGGCGCTAGAGCCACGGAACCAAGTGCAATCGACTGGGCATACTCTAATTAGTATACTCACAAAATTTCAGATCTGTAGCTGCAAAAAAAATGGGGGTGCAATACCATATCTCGGCCCCTGGTGGCGCTAGAGCTCCCAAACCAAGTGCAAACGATCGGGCGCCCTCTAAATAGTATATATACCAAATTTCAGCCTCCTAGGACCTATAGAAACGAAGTGCACCCCCCCCTATAGGGGGGTGCACTTTCGCATTTTACCCTATTACCTAACCCTAACCCTAACCCTAACCCTAACCCTAACTCAACTTCGCAAAAGTGCCTATTACCTAACCCTAACCCTAACCCTAACCCTAACCCTAACCCTAACCCTAACCCTAACCCTAACCCTAACCCTAACCCTAACCCTAACCCTAACCCTAACCCTAACCCTAACCCTTAAACCTAACCCTAACCCACCCACCTAAGTCACACCCAAGAAAAAGACAAGTCCCACCCAAGTCAAACACAAGTCCCACCCACCTAAGTCCCAACCCACCCAAGTCAAACACAAGTCCCACCCACCTAAGTCACACCCAAGTCAAATACAAGTCCAACCCACCTAAGTCCCACCCAAGTCAAACACAAGTCCCACCCAATTCAAACACAAGTCTCACCCACCTAAGTCCAACCCACCCAAGTCAAACACAAGTCCCACCCAATTCAAACACAAGTCTCACCCACCTAAGTCCAACCCACCCAAGTCAAACACAAGTCCCAACCAAGTCAAACACAAGTCCCACCCACCTAAGTCCCACCCAAGTCAAACACAAGTCCAACCCACCTAAGTCCCACCCAAGTCAAACACAAGTCCCACCCAATTCAAACACAAGTCTCACCCACCTAAGTCCAACCCACCCAAGTCAAACACAAGTCCCAACCAAGTCAAACACAAGTCCCACCCAATTCAAACACAAGTTTCACCCACCTAAGTCCCACCCAACTTGACCTCTATAGGTGCAATAATAGAGGGGGTGCAATACCATATCTCAGCACCTGGTGGCAATACAGGTACAGGACCACTCCCAATCGACTGGGCGTGGCCAAATTAGTATACAGGCGAAGTATCCGCCCCACAGGACCAAAGGGGGCAGAGTTAGAGGGGGGGGCTCAACTGGGGGCTCAACTCCATAACTCAAAAAGGGGAGGAGATAGAGGGATGGGACCACTCCCAATCGACTGGGCGTGGCCGAATTAGTATACAGGCGAAGTCTCCGCCCTGTAAGACCAAAGGGGGCGGAGTTAGAGGGGGGGGCTCAACTGGGGGCTCAACTCCATAACTCAAAAAGGGGAAGAGCTAGAGGGATGGGACCACTCCCAATCGACTGGGCGTTGCCGAATTAGTATACAGGCGAAGTCTCCGCCCTGTAAGACCAAAGGGGGCGGAGTTAGAGGGGGGGGCTCAACTGGGGGCTCAACTCCATAACTCAAAAAGGGGAGGAGCTAGAGGGATGGGACCACTCCCAATCGACTGGGCGTGGCCGAATTAGTATACAGGCGAAGTCTCCGCCCTGTAAGACCAAAGGGGGCGGAGTTACTGGGGGGGGCTCAACTCAGGGGGGCTCAACTTCGCAAAAGTGCCTATTACCTAACCCTAACCCTAACCCTAACCCTAACCCTAACCCTAACCCTAACCCTAACCCTAACCCTAACCCTAACCCTAACCCTAACCCTAACCCTAACCCTAACCCTAGCCCTCTATTTTATTTTTTAATAATGATATATATCTCTCTAGCCGTCTTTAGTGGTCAGCGGTTGGGTGGAGAGTGCATAACCATTTCCGATTCCTTCGGGGATCGGATCTTGGATCGATTTCCCCTAACCCTAACCCTAACCCTAACCCTAACCCTAACCCTAACCCTAACCCTAACCCTAACCCTAGAAACATGCAAACTCAACCCCAAGTCCGACCCACCTAAGTCACACCCAAGTAAAACAAGTCCCACCCACCTAAGTCACACCCAAGAAAAACTCAAGTCCCACCCACCTAAGTCCCACCCAAGTCAAACACAAGTCCCACCCACCTAAGTCACACCCAAGAAAAACACAAGTCCCACCCACCTAAGTCCCACCCAAGTCAAACACAAGTCCCACCCAAGTCAAACACAAGTCTCACCCACCTAAGTCCCAACCCACCCAAGTCAAACACAAGTCCCACCCAAGTCAAACACAAGTCTCACCCACCTAAGTCCCAACCCACCCAAGTCAAACACAAGTCCAACCCACCTAAGTCCCACCCAAGTCAAACACAAGTCCCACCCAATTCAAACACAAGTCTCACCCACCTAAGTCCAACCCACCCAAGTCAAACACAAGTCCCACCCAATTCAAACACAAGTCTCACCCACCTAAGTCCAACCCACCCAAGTCAAACACAAGTCCCACCCAATTCAAACACAAGTTTCACCCACCTAAGTCCCACCCAACTTGACCTCTATAGGTGCAATAATAGAGGGGGTGCAATACCATATCTCAGCACCTGAAGGCGCTAGAGGTACAGGACCACTCCCAATCGACTGGGCGTGGCCAAATTAGTATATATACCAAATCTCCTCCCTCTAGGACCAAGGGAAGCAAAGTGCACCAGGGGGTGCAATAGCATATCTCGGCACCTGGTGGCGCTAGAGCCACGGAACCAAGTGCAATCGACTGGGCATACTCTAATTAGTATACTCACAAAATTTCAGATCTGTAGCTGCAAAAAAAATGGGGGTGCAATACCATATCTCGGCCCCTGGTGGCGCTAGAGCTCCCAAACCAAGTGCAAACGATCGGGCGCCCTCTAAATAGTATATATACCAAATTTCAGCCTCCTAGGACCTATAGAAACGAAGTGCACCCCCCCCTATAGGGGGGTGCACTTTCGCATTTTACCCTATTACCTAACCCTAACCCTAACCCTAACCCTAACCCTAACTCAACTTCGCAAAAGTGCCTATTACCTAACCCTAACCCTAACCCTAACCCTAACCCTAACCCTAACCCTAACCCTAACCCTAACCCTAACCCTAACCCTAACCCTAACCCTAACCCTAACCCTAACCCTAACCCTTAAACCTAACCCTAACCCACCCACCTAAGTCACACCCAAGAAAAAGACAAGTCCCACCCAAGTCAAACACAAGTCCCACCCACCTAAGTCCCAACCCACCCAAGTCAAACACAAGTCCCACCCACCTAAGTCACACCCAAGTCAAATACAAGTCCAACCCACCTAAGTCCCACCCAAGTCAAACACAAGTCCCACCCAATTCAAACACAAGTCTCACCCACCTAAGTCCAACCCACCCAAGTCAAACACAAGTCCCACCCAATTCAAACACAAGTCTCACCCACCTAAGTCCAACCCACCCAAGTCAAACACAAGTCCCAACCAAGTCAAACACAAGTCCCACCCACCTAAGTCCCACCCAAGTCAAACACAAGTCCAACCCACCTAAGTCCCACCCAAGTCAAACACAAGTCCCACCCAATTCAAACACAAGTCTCACCCACCTAAGTCCAACCCACCCAAGTCAAACACAAGTCCCAACCAAGTCAAACACAAGTCCCACCCAATTCAAACACAAGTTTCACCCACCTAAGTCCCACCCAACTTGACCTCTATAGGTGCAATAATAGAGGGGGTGCAATACCATATCTCAGCACCTGGTGGCAATACAGGTACAGGACCACTCCCAATCGACTGGGCGTGGCCAAATTAGTATACAGGCGAAGTATCCGCCCCACAGGACCAAAGGGGGCAGAGTTAGAGGGGGGGGCTCAACTGGGGGCTCAACTCCATAACTCAAAAAGGGGAGGAGATAGAGGGATGGGACCACTCCCAATCGACTGGGCGTGGCCGAATTAGTATACAGGCGAAGTCTCCGCCCTGTAAGACCAAAGGGGGCGGAGTTAGAGGGGGGGGCTCAACTGGGGGCTCAACTCCATAACTCAAAAAGGGGAAGAGCTAGAGGGATGGGACCACTCCCAATCGACTGGGCGTTGCCGAATTAGTATACAGGCGAAGTCTCCGCCCTGTAAGACCAAAGGGGGCGGAGTTAGAGGGGGGGGCTCAACTGGGGGCTCAACTCCATAACTCAAAAAGGGGAGGAGCTAGAGGGATGGGACCACTCCCAATCGACTGGGCGTGGCCGAATTAGTATACAGGCGAAGTCTCCGCCCTGTAAGACCAAAGGGGGCGGAGTTACTGGGGGGGGCTCAACTCAGGGGGGCTCAACTTCGCAAAAGTGCCTATTACCTAACCCTAACCTAACCCTAACCCTAACCCTAACCCTAACCCTAACCCTAACCCTAACCCTAACCCTAACCCTAACCCTAACCCTAACCCTAACCCTAACCCTAACTTAGCCATCACAGTCCTGATGGATCAGTGGCTTATACCTAAACCTAACCATCACAGTCCTGATGGATCAGTGGTTTATACCTAACCCTAACCGTCACAGCCCTGACGGGTTAGTGGGTTGGGATCTATCCCCACACCCATTCCTGCCTAAACTTAGCCATCACAGTCCTGATGGATCAGTGGCTTATACCTAAACCTAACCGTCACAGTCCTGATGGATCAGTGGCTTATACCTAACCCTAACCCTAACCCTAACCCTAACCCTAACCCTCACAGCCCTGATGGATCAGTGGCTTATACCTAAACCTAACCGTCACAGCCCTGATGGGTTAACGGGTTGGGTTTTATCCCCACAACCATTCCTGCCTAAACTTAGAAAAGACCAGAAAGCAGGTGTTACTGTATGTCATGAAGCTCAGTGCAAATAGTACATGACTGTGTGTACTGGGTTCTTCAACTCTGGTCCTCGAGGTCCACTGTCCTAAATCAATCCTTGTGAACTTAGCACTGCAAAAAAGTGTTGAGACAGAGAAAAATATTCAGCAGAAAACGAGTAAAACATTAACAGAAAAACAACCTCAGTCACAGAGGAGATACAGCAGGGGTGTCCAAACTCGGTCCTGGAGGGCCGCTGTCCTGCAGAGTTTAGCTATTACTTGCCTCAACACCTGTGTGGAAGTGTCTAGTATGCCTAATAAGACCTTGCTTAGCTGGTTCAGGTGGGTTTAAATGGGGTTGGAGCTAAACTTTGCCGGACAGTGGCCCTCCAGGATCAGGATTGGACACCCCTGAGATACAGGATGAACCATACACGGGAATGTGCGGATTATCATAAATACAACACATTTATAGGACATAAAATATCTCTGCGGCAAAAGCTAAAGTACAGGCAGTTGAAATGTTTGGAAATGTCTCTTGGCACGGCAAAGCAGCAGTTTCACTAAAATGATATACAGTGCAAGGCATGAATGAGCACACCCCGTCTGAAACATAACACATTCAGCAATTACTCTGAACTTAGAAGACATTTTAGAGCTCTTTAGAGATATAAAGTTCCAGGAAGTCTGCTTGACCAATTACCAAAGAAGCATGTTCAAATTATTCAGGAAAATAAGATTTTCTTATCAAAGGGATACAATTTTTTGATGTAAAAATGATTACACCCTCCTGAAAGTTACTAAATAAAACAAAACAAAACAATTTTTTTTCTGGTGTAAGTTTAAGGCAATTTTTGATCAACAGGTAAGTATGTTGAACCGGAACATTAAAAGAGAAGTAATTTCTTGACCTTTAAAAGTGTTATATAGCCCACTGAATCGTTCTCAGACTCAATGCTGGCAACAACTGATCCACCTTGGGGAGAACTGTGAGGAGGCTTATTTCTTAGCTCAAAAGAGGACCGTGGTGCAAGAGGATTGCCAAATCATTGTTTTAGGTGTGAAAATATAGCAAAAGTAACAGAAGTTCAAAAATAACGGACTTGAGACAAGGCCACTGAAATAATCAGGCTAAGCTTTCCTTTATGAGTGAGAGTTTCTTGAGTGATATTTTGCTAGGCAGGGAGTTAGAGAAATTCCAAGTGAGTGTCCCAGAGCCAGCAAAAGCTCTGAAAAGAGAGATGATACAGATCCACTTTTGCAGCACGACTGAAGCGTGGTGTTGTGACGCTTGCCCTCATGTGTACGTTGATGGGCGTGCTTTTAAGCCATGTTTTTTTTATTGCAATATTAATACATTCAAGAAATATAAACAATATTTGAAAACAAAAAGGAAATGGTTCAATACTTTTACAGAGGAAATGTAAGACAACTTAATTTAAATTTAAAATCTATTGAACAATAATCTAAAAAAAAAAACAGACAGAAGAAGAAAAGAACAGAAGAGGGCTCAAAAATAAAGAAACATATTAAGGAAGAGTATTAAACATGGCACAAATTCTGGATGTTTTCATTGCATTTTATGAGGTTTTTCAACATTAATATGAGTTCCCCTAGCCTGAATATTGTCCCCAAGTGGATAGAAATGTTGATCGGTGTAAACCCGAGTTCTGGCTGTCTCTCTCTGCCTTTGAGAAAATGACAGGCCAGACGAGCCAATCCTGAAGTCTCCTGTTTTGACGTCCAAGCAGGAACGGTTACCTCCCTTTCCTCCGCCCAGAGAATCTGGCACGCCCATGCAAACGCTCGAGAGATCATTCCTTGTGAACGCTGGGCAGTTTCTCAGTGTTTGGATGTACAAATGAGAACAGAAGTCTTTCTTCAGTTCCTTCTGATCTGTGATCAGTAATTTCTGATGTGTAGCTAATTATTTATTATTCGTGCACACGCTGCGTCTTCTCTCTCTCCCGACAGAATGGTGTTTTCTATCTTGTGAGTCAGTGTTTTTGTACGTCCTCGTCACGTCTATCGGTTCTACAATGTGCATAGTCGTTACATCTTTAGAGATAAACCTTACACACGCCGAGGCTCGGGCTGCACTGTCCGGTCGGCCTCCAACATCCCCGACCCCCAGTACTGCATCTGGCCCACAGCGGAGGCGCCTTACGCGGCACGAGATTAAGCAGAAGGGGGGTAAGCGTGAGGGTATCTGGGCTAGGCTAGCCAGCTATTCCCACAATAAACTGGATTACATTCGATTACTGCTGTTGTGTCTTTGTTTGCGCTGTGTACTCAACGCGCGTCACTGACGCTTTCCATATGATAGGAACATCTAAAAATAATGGTATTATCAACACTTACTCATAACTCGTTCATCTCGCTGTAATGGTACTTTGCATGTGTTACAAAGTTGGTAATAATGATGAAGGCGGACTCGGTGTGACTGGGACTCGTGTTTATTCAGAACTCTCAGATACAAACACAATAAACTCACAGCGCTGACTGACAGCGCTCTCATAACTCAGTAGTTACTATAAATAACTTTGTTAACAATCGCTGAGCTCCGTCTCTGGTACATTAGTGATGTCCGGTTCGCGAACAAATTTTTCGTCAGTTTCCGCCTGCGATGTAATTTCAGATTGTTTGTATCTGAAGCTCCGGCGTATCGATTCATAATACGTCTTACAGGCAGCTGGAAAACAATTACATGAGACTGGTATAAATAAAAACAGTCACGGTAAAATTAAACAAGGAATGAGAAAAACATTAGAAGTTATAATTACACACAATTTCGTCGTGATCAGCGGTTAAATCTGGACTCGCGGAAATCACTCCAAGCAGATAAGAGCTCACGGCTTCGTTTTGAGGCGAGGATAGTCTGTGTAAACAAAATGTGCAGTTTTAAGCTCGGATCTATTAACGCACCCATTTCCTTATACAGCTGAATAAAAGCATATTCTTTAAATCGTAACGTTACATTACCCATGCCCTTGTTCATAGCGCCTGCAGTTTGCCTCAGAGTTGTGATGACTAAGACAGCCTCCTGAAAATGAGTCAAAAGTTGGCCGCGTCCATGCAGAGGAGTTGAAGGGGAGCTGAAGGCGAGACGGCGTCCAGTCATTGTTGATCACGAAAAAGCAAAGCAGTAGTGATGTTACGTTCGTGAACAAATCGTTCTTTTTGAACGAATCTTTTAGGTGGACGAATCGTTCTCGTTCAAGTGGTCCACTGACTCATATTTCTCGTTCACTGAAATTCCTCCCTCCACAGCAGCGTGGCACTATTAGCAGCGAGGAGCGAGCGCATGCGCAGCTCTGTGGACTGTTTCATCCTGTCAATGACAACTTCGAGCCAATAGCGTTTGAGTAGAAGATGTGACGGAGCATGTGATTTGTTGAATTCAGTGAACGAATACGCCTTTTACTGACCGAGATGCTTTTGAGTCGACTCTGACTCTGAACCAAAGACTGATCTCCTTCTCGACTTGTTCGTGAACGAAATGAACCAGCTATTGAACGATACTGATAGCGAACATGTAGAGCTCGGCTTGTGTAGTTAGGCATATACAGTATGCAGCAAAGAAAGACATGTACACTTTACCATTTTAATGAAAACAGTGTAATAATGCAGGCTGATGGTTAAATGATTACTTAAGGACTGATGTATTGTGTTTGTATTATTTATTTTCATTGTTGTTGTTTTATAAAATGAATACAAATTACTGAATTACGTTCGAGTCATGTCATGCATTTCTCCAAAAACTGTAAAACAAATAAAAAATCGATATTATTGGAGGTAACGAACACGTCCATCACTGACCGAGTTGCTTTTATTGAGTCTGAACGAGAGATCTCGTCAGTTTATGACAGTTTACAAAGAAGGGAGTCTAACAACAAACTGATTTTAAGAAATGTATTAAATTAACAAGAAAATGAAACAAAAGAATGTTAAGAGGTGAATAAAATAAAAAAATGTTGATGTATTTTGGCTGTGTGTCTGCCTGCACAGATGTGTGTGTGTGTGTGAGAGATAGAGAATCACAAGAGTCCGGAAATCAGTCCACAGAGGGGCTTAATTTATCCCTATATTCTTCAACCTCATTGAGGTTTCAGACCACCAAGGAGCTCCAGAAAAACCTATTATATTTATTTTCACTTTATTTAAGTTAATGGGTGTGGCAAATGTGCTTCAATTACATATAGGCATAACACCGTAACTTTTTATTTTGTGTGTATTTTTTTTTACATAACATTGGTTATTGCTAATGACATACAGAGTAATTAATCTACTCTGTTAGCCCGGACAAGTTGAATCTACTTAAAAAATTGGAGCAAACTGGTTGCCCTAAAAATGTAGTAATGTGAATTAAAACGAGTACATTTAACTTAAAATGTTTTAGTTTAAAAAAATCAGAACCTAGATAAAACTCCCCCTGCTCTGATTTGCATTTGTGTAGCTCACAGCATGTTCATTTACATGATAAAGCCTCCCCTAGAATTAAGGGGAGGGGGGGGTCATGGGGGGACAACTGCCAAGCAAGGCCCACGTCAATTTCCGACAATTTATGGCAGTTTTCGGTCTTGCCTGCAAATTGCCGTGCACAGTCGTAAACCTGAAGTTTCACGGCAATCTACAGTGCCACATACTGACGAAAATCCCACTTTTCATGCAGTGTACCTGCGTGTCATGACCCTGAGGAGAAGGCACAGGGCAGTTAGCTACCGTAGGCCTGGTGATGGTAGTTGTCTCCTAGGAGTTTCCAGGATGTCCTCTAACAATGCCACACGGGAGGCTTTGAGAGTGAGGGCTAACCTCGCCTCATATTTCAGTGAAGAGGGCGCTTTGCCTTGGCAGGTCCAGCCATAAACAGATCCAGCAGTTTTCAAGAGCCCCCCACCTCCCCTGACCCCTTAAGTCACCTGTTCTAACCCACCCTTGTCAATAAAGGTCCCATGGCATGGCATTTTTCTATTATTTTATAATGTTTCCTGAGGTGTACTTATATTGTTAGTATGATTTTTACATCAATAAAATGTCATAATTTAGAAATAAAAGGCATTTTTTCAATACTGCTGTTTGCCCTGTGGCTGAATGCCCTGTTTCAAGGGGCGTGTCTGCTGTGAGACAGTAAAAACGCCCACTGTTGTGATTGGCTGACATCTTTGCATTTGAAATGGCGGGGGCGTGGTTTAACGAGGTCTACCAGGCACGAGCTGCTGCCAGAGAGAGACGGATGGACCTGAGTTCACTTCACATCAGTTCTCAGCACGTCTCAGTTCAGTGAACTGTTGTAGTTACTAGCATATACTTCAGGTTATTAGTTTATTTCTAGTTGGAGGGGCTGTCATTCATGTCAGAAAGTTAGTAACTTTGTCAAGTCAACTTTATTTATATAGCGCTTTTAACAATGTAGATTGTTTCAAAGCAGCTTTACAGTATTAAACAGCAAAACAATGCAGCCTAATTCTACTCAGCTGTATAGCCATTTGATGCCATCAGCTCATTCCAATTTCCATACGGTGACAGTGTGGGCTTTAGATCAATAATTAGATCAGTAATCTAGTTTACATGGTCAAACCAGTTTATTAATTAGATTTATTTCGATGTTTAGTTGAAAAATAGTGTCCCCAACTGAGCACGCCAAGCCAGAGGCAACAGTGGCAAGGAAACCAAAACCCCATTAGGTGACCTAATGGAGAAAAATAAACCTTGGGAGAAACCAGGCTCAGTCGGGGTGCCAGTTCTCCTCTGGCCAATTTACAAACAACGTATTATTATTATTATTATTATTCTGGCTGCTTTACAGGTCGGAGGTCATAATAGATCGGAATATTCAAAGGACCGGAGGCAACACGCTGGAGACGGGTTTATTGAGGATGATGTTGATTAAATGATTATTAAAGTGCAATATTCGAATGATCGGAGGCAACACGCTGGAGACGGGTTTATTGCGGATGACATATCGATTTAAGTATTATTTAATGTTAATATTCGAACAATCGGAGTCATCACGCTGGTGACGGGTTTATTTAGATGCCATGTCGATGAGGCAGTTGCAGGGGGAGGATAATTGACACGGTCTCTGCAGACACTTCGGGGTCCTGTGTTGGTCTTCTCTGGTCCACCATCTGATTAGGATACGGCCCGGATCCGGCTGACTGCAGTAAACCTCGGGATAAAACAGAGAGAATATCATTAGCGTAGATGCCATTCTTCTGATGATGTAACGAGTACATCAGGTGTTATGGGAAGTGTTCCCGGTTCCGGCTGACCTAGTTAATGCAGCCTAACAATCAATTAATTGATAAAGTGTTTTATGTGTATGCCACAGTAAAGAGATGTGTTTTTAGTCTAGATTTAAACTGACAGAGTGTGTCTGCTTCCCGAACAGTGCTAGGAAGACTGTTCCAGAGTTTAGGAGCTAAATAGGAAAAGGATCGAGCGCCTGCAGTTGATTTGGATATTCTCGGTATGATCAACTGGCCAGAATTTAGAGAGCGCAGTAGACGTGATGGAGTATAATATGTTAAGAGCTCGCTCAAGTATTGGGGAGCTAAACCATTTAGTGCTTTGTAAGTTATAAGCAAGATTTTAAAATGTATGCGATGTTTAATAGGTAGCCAGTGCAATGTTGACAGAACTGGGCTAATATGGTCATACTTCCTGGTTCTAGTAAGAACTCGAGCTGCTGCGTTTTGGACCAGCTGGAGTTTATTTATTAAGCGAGCAGGGCAACCACCCAATAGAGCATTACAATAATCTAGCCTTGAGGTCATGAACGCATGAACTAACTGTTCAGCATTTTGCATTGAGAGCATGTGCCGTAATTTTGATATATTGTTAAGATGGTAGAAAGCAGTTTTACAGATGCTAGAAACGTGGCGTTCAAACGAAAGATTGGTATCAAAGAGCACACCCAGGTTCCTCACTGACCACGAAGACTTGACAGAGCAGCCATCAAGTGTTAGACAGTATTCTAGGTTACTACTTGTGGAGCTTTTTTGTCCAATAATTAAAAATTCAGTTTTTTCTGAATTGAGTTGCAGGAAATTACCAGTCATCCAATGTTTTATGGCGGCTATGCATTCCGTCAATCTTGTGAATTGGTAAGTTTCTTCAGGGCGTGAAGAAATATAGAGCTGAGTATCGTCAGCATAACAATGAAAACTAATGCCATGCTTCCTAATAATATCTCCCAGTGGTAGCATGTACAGGGTGAAGAGTAGCGGTCCTAGCACTGAGCCTTGTGGTACTCCATACTGAACTTGCGATCGGTGTGACATCTCATCATTTACTGCTACAAACTGATAACGGTCGCATAGGTATGATTTAAACCATGATAAAGCAATTCCACTAATACCTACATAATTTTCGAGTCTATTCAAAAGAATGTTGTGGTCGATGGTATCAAATGCAGCGCTAAGATCGAGTAACACTAATAGAGAGATACAGCCACGATCGGATGATAAGAGTAAATCATGTGTTACTCTGATGAGAGCAGTCTCAGTACTATGATACGGTCTAAATCCTGACTGGAAATCCTCACAGATACCATTTCTTTCTAAAAAGGAACATAATTGTGAAGACACTGCCTTTTCAAGTATTTTTGACAGAAAGGGTAGATTTGAGATTGGTCTATAATTGACTAATTCTGTAGGATCAAGTTGCGGTTTTTTAATAAGTGGTTTAATAATAGCCAACTTAAAAGTTTTCGGTACATATCCTAATGACAAAGACGAATTAATGATATTAAGAAGAGGATCTATGACCTCTGGTAGCATCTCTTTTAATAGCCTAGTCGGTACAGGGTCAAGCATACATGTTGTTGATTTTGATGATTTAACGAGTTTAGCCAATTCTTCTTCTCCTATAGCAGTGAATGATTGTAATTTTCCCTCAGTGACACTACAATGCTCTGTCTGATGTGATACTGTAGTAGACGGCTGCATGGTTAAAATTTTCTTACTAATATTATCAATTTTACATGTGAAGAAGTTCATAAAGTCATTACTGCTGTGCTGTTTACAATCATCAGAAGTTGAAGCTTTATTTTTGGTTAATTTAGCCACTGTATCGAATAAATACCTTGGGTTGTGTTTGTTTTCTTCCAAGAGAGTTGAGAAATAAGCGGATCTAGCAGTTTTTACGGCCTTTCTGTATGCGATCATGTGCTCTTTCCACGAATTTCGAAAGACCTCTAGTTTTGTTTTCTTCCAGCTGCGCTCCATTTTTCTGGCTGCTGTTTTAAGGGCCCGGGTGTGCTCGTTGTACCACGGCATTGGACTATTTTCTTTAATCTTCTTTAAGCGCAGAGAAGCAACTGTGTCTAAAGTACTGGAAAAGAGAGAGTCAATAGTTTCTGTTGCAACATCGAGTTCTTCTATGCTATCTGGGTTGCTGAGGAGATGATACTGATGAGGAAGAGTATTTAAAAAGCAATCTTTAGTAGCGGCAGTGATTGTCCTGCCATTTTTGAAACGAGGGGGCGGCTTTGCAACTTTAGCTAAATTAAGTATACAAGATACTAAGTAATGATCTGAGATGTCATCGCTCTGCTGCAGAATTTCAACGGTATCAACATTAATTCCATGTGACAATATTAGGTCTAAAGTATGATTATGGCGATGAGTGGGTCCTGACACGTGTTGCCTAACTCCAATAGAGTTTAGTGTATCTTTAAATGCTAATCCTAATACGTCTTTTTCATTGTCTACATGGATATTAAAATCACCAACAATTAGTACTTTATCTACGGCCAGTACTAATTCTGATAGAAAGTCAGCAAATTCTTTGATAAAGTCTGTATTATGCCCTGGTGGCCTGTATACAGTAGCTAGCACCAATGTTGAACGGGTTTTATCATGTACACTACATAGCGTTACATAAAGCACCAAAACTTCGAAGGAATTATATTTGAAACTAGACTTCTGAGTAATACTGAAGATATTATTATAAATTACAGCAACCCCTCCCCCTTTACCTTTCAGACGCGGCTCATGTTTATAACAATCTTGGGGGGGTGGACTCATTTAAGGTAATGTAGTCGTCAGGTTTTAGCCAGGTTTCTGTCAAACACAGCACATCTAGATTATTATCTTTAATAATATCATTAACAATAAGCGCTTTTGGGGAAAGGGATCTAATATTCAGCAACCCAAGCTTTATCAATTGTTCATCTGTATTATATCTTTTGTTTATTTGTTGGACATCAATTAAATTTTTACTGTTGAATGGTTTTGATGTTTTTTTGTATTTACTAATTCGGGGAACAGACACAGTCTCTATATGATAATATCTCGGTGAAAGAGTCTCTATGTGCTGGGATTTATCTGACTCCGGTGACATGAGACAGCTAGCAGATGCTCGGTTTAGCCAGTTTGTCTGCTTCCTGACCTGGGCCCTAGTGAGTCAAGGTTTAGCTCTAAGACTATGTGCCAAATTACTAGAGAGAAGAGCGGCACCACCCCAGGAGGGATGGATGCCATCCTTCTTCAACAGGTCAGGTCTGCCCCAAAAACTTTTCCAATTGTCTATGAACCCTATGTTATTTTGCAGACACCACTTAGACAACCAGCCATTGAGTGATGATAGCCTGCTAACTATCTCATCACTCCTTCTAACGGGGAGCGGACCAGAACAATAAACAGCCTCTGACATCGTACTAGCGAGTTCACACACCTCTTTAATGTTAATTTTGGTGATCTCCGACTGGCGAAGTCGAACATCATTAGTGCCGACGTGAATAATAATCTTAGAGAATTTACGATTAGCTTTAGCCAGCACTTTTAAATTTGCTTTGATGTCAGGCGCTCTGGCTCCCGGTAAATAAGTGACTATGGTGGCTGGTATCTTCACATTCCGTGTAATAGAATCGCCAATGACTAGGGCACTTTCAACAGGATACTCAGTGGGTGCTTCACTGAGAGGGGAGAACCTGTTTGATGTTCTAACCGGAACGGAAAAGCGTTTTTTTGGTCTGCGACTATGCTGCCTCACTGTCACCCAGTTGCCCTGCTGCGAGGGCCCTGCAGCCGGAACCGAAGAATGTACAGAGTTCACTAAGCTATTCACATCCAAATCAGTGTCTAAAGCTGTTACATCCTCACTACTCTCAGATAAAGTATGGATGCGTGTTTCTAATTCTGAAATCTTCTCCGTCAGCCTAACTATCTCCTTACTTTTATCACATGTGAAGCCCTGTTCGCCAGCGGAGAAGCCTATACTAAACATGCAGCATGAAGTGCAAGTGATAATGACAGGAGAAGACATGACTTACCGTATTTGTTGATTAATCCAATTTACCACTTACCACAATCGTATGCTGGACACTATTTACTAATCCAACTAATGAACTCAGAGAGCAGGAGACCCGGGTGCAGAGATGACAAGCTAACAGGCTAGCGAAATGCTAACGTGTGATGGTGATTTAGATTAAAAGCTAGCGATGTCAAATTTAACGTGATAGGCAATTTTTAAACAATTTATGGTGATGAGTAAGTTATATTTAGCAGTAGAATAAAGAGGAAATATCAAGATAAAGATTCAAACGTGAGCAAGGCTGTACAGAGCTACAAACAGGCACACAGGAGGCACACAGGAGACAGGAGCAATCGATCAGGCAGGCATTTACTTTAGTAAATTATGGATCAGCACTGACTGGAGACGCGAACCGTTTAGAAAGATTCAGTCCGATTTGGTGAACTGATTTGGTTCACTAAAAAGAACCAGTTCAAAAGAAAGATTCGTTCGCGAACTGGACATCACTAATGTACCAGAGACGGAGCGATTGCTAACAAAGTTATTTATAGTAACTACTGAGTTGTGAAAGCGCTGTCAGCGCGAGTTTGTGTTTGTATCTGAGAGTTCTGAATAGGGCTTGGGCGTCGTGACGTCATTACTTGGCGTGGCGGCCATGTTGATGGCCTCCTTTACCGCTACTCGGGCTACTACGTGCTGTTTATAGACGTACTCCCTCTCAGTCGTGTGTCTTAATTTGATTAATTTGGTGTCGAAAATGGATTAACTTTCCACCGCTTTCCTGCTTGGAGGCGCAACCACGGAGACCAAGTATCCAAGGTAACAAAGAGTCGTCGGCTTTCACAAAAGGACGCTGACAGCTGGATGCAAGAGATGTGGAGAGCACAAGAAAAAATGCCCACCTCCGAATTCACGTGGAAAGGGACAAGTACACTATTTTGTCAGATAAAGTACCGATTCACATGGTGTTGCCATGCAAGGATGAAGACATGACATTCCTCGATAAGATTGTGTCTGTATGAATGTGTAACTGGATTTTGGACTTCCTAACTGACAGACCCCAGAATGTTCGATCAGGATCCACCTGCTCCACGTCCATCACACTCAACACTGGTGTACCACAGGGCTGTGTGCTAAGTCCGTTTCTCTACTCCCTCTTCACCTCCGACTGCAAGCCTGTGTATGGAACTAATTCCATCGTCAAGTTTGCGGACGACACTACGGTGATTGGTCTCATCAGCAACAACGATGAGACTGCCTACAGGGAGGAGATCCAGCACCTGGCCACATGGTGCACTGATAATAACCTGCTCCTCAACACCACCAAAACGAAGGAGCTCATCGTGGACTTCAGGAAGGAGTCAAGAGGCACACACAACACCATCCACATCAATGGAATGGCTGTTGAGCGTGTCTCCAGTTTCAAGTTCCTGGGGATCCACATCTCGGCGGACATGTCGTGGACGACCAACACCTCCAGCCTGGTCAAGAAGGCTCACCAGCGCCTCTTCTTCCTGAGGACACTGAGGAAGAATCAGCTCTCCTCGGCTATCCTGGTGAACTTCTACCACTGCGCAATAGAAAGCATCCTGACCAACTGTGTGGTCAGGGAGTATGGTATGGGAGCTGCTCTGTTGCGGAGCGCAAGGCACTGCAGCGGGTGGTGAAAACTGCCCAGCGCATCACAGGGACTCCACTGCCTGCCATCGAGCACATCCAGAGGAAACGCTGTCTGCACCGAGCTCGCAGCATCCTCAAGGACTCCTCTCACCCAGCCCACAGACTGTTTTCTCTCCTGCCCTCCGGCAGGCGTTTCAGGATCCTCCGGACCAGAACCAGCAGACTAAAGAACAGTTTTTTTTCCCCAGAGCTGTCTCTTTACTGAACTCAAACCCCTGTTGATCCACTTCCCTCATAAACTGCTAACTCTCCTACCTCACACCTACATTCACTTTGTTATTTGCACTACCGACTGTTTATTACAGTAACAACTGTTTACTTATGCATTTTGCACCACCATATCTTAACTGGAATATGCTCATTTGCACTGCCGACTGTATTTATAGTAACAATGTTACATTTGCATTTTGCACCGTACTTCTAACTGTAATATGCAATCACTTTCCACTGCACTTTTACACTTTCTTTCGGATAGCTCTGTCCATAATTTATTGCACTACCTTAATCCACTGCTATATTCCTCATATTAGCCTAACATAATATTGTATACCTCTATCTGTAAAATTCTGTTCAAAGTAATAGCCATCTGTATATTATATTCATAGTACATATTCACCTGTACATTCTGTTTACATTCTGTTTATAGTAATAGCCATCTGTATATTTATATTTATTTACTGTATATATTCATCTGTAAATTCAGTTCTGTTTATAGTAATAACCATCTCTCTACTTATACATATTTATATATATTCAGTACATTTTTATGCCCAGCACTTACGCAACCATTGTATATATCCTGCACTTGCTGCTATTGCACTTCTGGTTAGACCTAAACTGCATTTCGTTGCCTTGTACTTGTACTTGTGTAATGACAATAAAGTTGAATCTAATCTAATCTCTAAAAAAAATTAGCCCTAGTGTTGTCCTGAAAAAAATGTGCATTAAATACAGCCATAAGTGTCTGTTGCATCCATACCCACAATCTTCACAATAAATATACTTAAATTAAATGCATGTCTTATAAACAAGATGCAATAACAGTATAATGTGCAAAAAAGCAAGAAGTGTCACACAATCAGATGTTTTTCAGTGTTTATTTGCAAGTAGTGCAACCTGAGAACACGGTGCAGTGCAGTTGGAATGCTTCAAGGTAAAAGGTTAACGTTACATAGGCTTCATCATCTGCAGCTCCTGAACCCATCCATTTGTTTACTGTACATTTCATATCGATCCAAACCGTTAAAGGTTCCAATTTTGTCCATATACCGGTCCCTGGCTTCCCTATTTAACGTATCCCGGTAAATTCCACATCCTTTTCGGGATTTTAACATAGTTTTTCTTCCTCCCAACTCTGCTTCTCCTCGTTCGATTTGCTGTATGTTTACATTCGCGAGGCCATCAACATGGCCGCAACGCGGCACCCAAGCCCTATAAACACGAGTCCCAGTCACACCGAGTCCGTTTTCATCATTATTCTACCAACTTTGTAACACATGTAATGTACCATTACAGCTGTCGAGATGAACGAGTTACGAGTAAGTGTTGATTATAGCATTATTTCCTATATTGTCCTATCATATGAAAAGCGTCAGCATTGAGTACACAACGCAAACAAAGACACAACAGCAGTAATCAGATGTAATCCATTTTATTGTCAGGCTGGCTAGCCTGGATACGCTCATGCTTACCCCCCTTCTGCTTAATCTCGCACCACGTATGGCGCCTCCGCTGTGGGCCAGATGCAGTACTGGGGGTCGGGGATGTTGAAGGCCGACCGGTCAGCCCGAGCTTCGTGCGTGAAGTTTATCTCTAAAGATGTTACTCTGCTGATGTTGAGCAGAAACTCACGACTGTATGCACATTGTAGAACAGATAGACGCGACGAGGACGTACAAAAACACTGACTCACAAGATAGAAAACAAGAAAACACCGTTCTGTCGGGAGAGAGAGAAGATGCAGCATGTGCACGAATAATAAATAATTAGCTACACATCAGAAATCAATGCTAACAGATCAGAAGGGTTAGAAAGACTTCTGTTTTCATTTGTACATCCAAACACTGAGAAACTGCCAGCATTCACTCTTTCACTAGCCATGATCTCTCGAGGACAAATATAGTGCTTGCATGGGCGTGCCAGATTCTCTGGGCGGAGGAAAGGGAGGAAACCGTTCCTGTTCTGACTTCATAACAGGAAAATTCCAGATCAGCTCGTCTGGGTTGTCATTTTCTCAAAGGCAGAGAAAGACAGCCAGAACTCCACTTGGGGACAATATTCAGGCTAGGGGAACTCATATTAATGTTGAAAAACCTCATAAAATGAAAATTTCATGCCATGGGACCTATTTGGCTTAGCAAATGTGCACAGCAAGCATAAACCCTACAGAACTGTGCTGGGAATGATAGTCATGCACATCATTGAAACCACTAAATTATTTATTGCACTTTTGGAACAAAATAAAGAAATCAAACAGGATCATAAATATGTAAAACAAACAACACAAACATGAACATGCCATTTTAAAGAAATGTATTCCCTTTCGCCAAATTCCGCCTCATAGACTAGGCTATATATTTAAAATTTCACC
Source organism: Romanogobio albipinnatus (assembly GCA_023566225.1). NCBI lineage: Eukaryota > Metazoa > Chordata > Actinopteri > Cypriniformes > Gobionidae > Romanogobio > Romanogobio albipinnatus. The sequence continues at coordinate 56,636,979 of CM042248.1, read as the reverse complement.
ATGGCCCTCTTGGTTAGGGTTATCCTTCGCAATGCAGGCAAGAGGCTTAAAAAAATCTCGTCCTCATCTGCTGTGGACAGAGCTACTTGAGGAGGAGGAGGAGGAGGAGGAGGTGGTGGTGGTGGCGGCTCCACATTACCTGCCTCCTGGAGCGTATTTAATAGCTCTCGCTCAAATACAGACATGGCTGCCCCTCTCTTCTTCCTCATCTGAGGCCTGAAATCAGAGGTGGAAGGGCCTGCGTCCTCCAGGTCTCCCACCACCTCTGTGGGTGCAGCCGATGGGGTGAGTGCAGCTGGGGGGGGGGTGGGTGCAGCTGGGGGGAGTGTGGCAGGGGTAGCTTGGCGGGGCAGGTTGGAGGTGGTTGGCCTGCCCTCCAGGAATGGGGCCAGGAACCCCATCACAGCCATATATTTCCATAGCCGAGCTGATGATGCCCCAGCCCCACTCCTGTTCCTTTCCTCTTTTCCCTGGTGTACTGGTCCCTCAAGGTCTTCCACTTGGAGTGACACACATCCTCTAATAATAATAAAAAAATGGTTTTCCATATATATATATTTATTGGTTTTAACCTATTATTTGCATCTTGCTTTAAGCTGCATATTGATATGCAAAATTCACAGAAAAAAAAGATTTTTGTCTTGTTTCTAATCTAAATATCTAAAGTATTAAATCAAGATACATTTACTTGATAAGTAAAGTTGCATGATATTTGTTCTTGAAAATAAAATCAAACTTAAGTGAGTTTTTGCTTTAAACAAGTTACATTATCTGCCAATGGGGTGAGACAAATAATCTTGTTTCTGATTTAAATCTTGTCTCTTGTTCCTGTCCCAAACAGAAATAAAATTATTTTTCTTACCCCATTGGAAGATAATCTCAATCATAATCAGTTAACTTCAGTTTGAATTTTTCCCCAGAAAACAAGAAACAATATCTTGTGTCATTTTAACTATGTAGTAAATGCATCTTGATGTAAGAATTTGTAGATATTTGTACTGGAAACAAGAAAAAAATACTAAATAAGAAGAGCATTTTTGCAGTGCAATTGTCAGATCTGCCATGAGTGCAGATTCACATGTGCTGTCTGCTACCATTACAACTCAACTGTTGAATTAACATTGTATTTTACACAGTGCAAACTCATAAAACCCACCAGGTGCTCCAATGACCTCTGCCACCCTCCTCCAGGCAGAATTGTGTTGCTCGTTGTCCATATAGGACAACAAAGATGGGTCATATAAATTGGGTAATGCAGCAACTGCAACAAATAGTTTCTCCTCCATTTGCGCTACTCGGAGTAGGACGTCTATAAACCTGTGAAGGACTTCCCCCTGTCTCCATGTGCTCTACTTCTATTGGATAGTCGCATCACGTTCAACGGATTAATTTGCTTAAAGTTGAGCTTCGGCCAGCTTTTTTGACGGGCAACATTTGTTAAAATGCAGCGCCGCCTTCCCGGAATGCTTTGCGGGCGCGTTAAAGTCGCATGACGTCACCCATAGGAATAAAGTGGAGTGTGGAGCGACAGAAGTGTTGCACGGACAAGTGGATCAGCACCTTGAGTGTTAATCTCACAGAGTAAGATGTGGCCTGCAGAAGTGACACGCATGGTTTTTGTCCACACTGGAACTACCTACAGTAGCCAAAGCACAAAGTCTGTGGCGAGGTTGGCGAGCGAGAGACGTGGGAGGAGCGAGCGAGACCGGTGTGAGCATCACCTGCAAGGCACACCGGTCTCGAGTCCTCTCATGAGGGAGCTCGGAGGCATATAAAGACGAGCGACTGCAGTGAAGGGCGAGAGAGAACCAGGCCAGGAATTTATGTTGTGTTTTGGTTTACATTTTAATAGTATGTGTGTGGCAGTCGTCCGTGAGGCACTGCGACTTTTAATTTCATTTTGTTCATTTATTTATTAAAGTCTTTAAATGTTTGCCGGTTCCCGTCTCCTTCTTCCTATAACAACGAAGGCCATTACAAAGTCAATTAGCCTTTTCCAAGGACCATATTTACAAAATATAGACTTCTGGGAATCCATACTCTGGTCTCATGAGACCAAGTCAATCATGTTGGATCTAAAAGCATCTCAAATGTTCTGGTGTTGCTAGAAGAGGAGTGCAGTGAAAAGTGCCTGGTTCCCACAGTGAAGTTCACTGATAGGGATATAAGAGTGCTGAAGGTGTGAGAGTTGTGCTTTATCAATGCTGTCATGAATTCACACACCACTGTGAGATGTAATACAAAAACTTGAAACAGAAGATGCTACCCTCTCCTCATTCCCTGCGTTGCTGGGCATTTTTTCAACATGACAATGACGATATGCATTCTCCCAAGGTTTACTGCAGTCAGCCGGATCCGGGCCGTATCCAGATCAGATGGTGGACCTGCGCCCAGACAAGACCAACACATGACCCTGAAGTGTCTGAGAGACCGTGATTAGACTCCCCCTGCAACTGCCTCATCGACACATCATCCTCAATAAACCCGTCTCCGGCGTGTTGACTCCGATCTTTCGAATATTCCAATCTATTATGACCTCTGACCTGTAAAGTTTCCAGAATAATAATCATACGCTGTTTGTTAATTGGCCAGAGGAGAACTGGTACCCCGACTGAGCCTGGTTTCTCCCAAGGTTTATTTTCCTCCATTCTGCTCCTGATGGGGTTTTGGTTTCCTTGCCACTGTTGCCTCTGGCTTGGCGTGCTCAGTTGGGGACACTAAATGTTCAACTAAATATCCAAATGAATCTAATTAGTAAACTAAATTAACCATATAAACTAAATTAACTATATAAACTTAATTACTGATCTGCCCACATTGTCACTGTGTAACACTCCACTACACAGCTATGTGGAGTTTACACTATTTAATGAGAACACTCGTTCCTTTCAGATAAATCAAAATAATGGAGGAGTATAAAACACAAGACAAATCAGATCGTTTAGCCAAAAGCACCAGTGTATTTACAAGACAACATATTATACTCCAAAAATCAGCCAGCCAAAAACCCAGGTAATCCGATACGATCGGGTCCGTATCGTGAATGAATGAGCGCGCTCCTGATCGCCGGTTTGCCGGTACTATATTTTTAAAAACACCCTCTCAGTTCCTGTTTGGGTGACGTGTCATCACGTGACACTCTGTCTCGCCCGGAACGAATCTCGCGAGACGGGAGATAAAGCTCAATAACACAGACAGGTTAGGGAGAAATACAGAACACAGGAGAAAGCATTTAAAACAAATGACCAACTAATCACTCTTATTAGTTGATCTACTATAAATATGCTTCCCCTTATGTGGCCACGCTAAAGCTGTATGATAATTGAAATGAGCTGATGACATCACCGTTTTCTCCAGAGCATCTGTACGGCCGAATCAAATTCTCTTGCATTATTTTCCTGTTTAACACTGTGAAGCTGCTTTGAAAACAATCTGCTGCATTGTACAAAAAAGTGCTATATAAATAAAGTTGACCTGACTTGACTTAAGCAGCTGTGGGGATTCTGTAGAGACGACTTGAGCAACTCTCCCCATCAGGGCCGTGCAGAGAGTTCTTCAGGGGTAGGGGCTCAAATATAAAAAATGGGCACTATGTAAATATATATATATATATATATATATCCTTATGCTCATCAAGCCTGCATTTATTTAATCAAAAATACAGAAAAAAACAGTAGCCTAATATTGTGAAATATTATTACATTATGTTCTTTTTAACTTTTCATTAATCAAAGAATCTTGAAAAGAGTATCACAGTTTCCATCATTGACGTTAAATCCTCATATTAGAATGATTTCTGAATGATCATGTGACACTGAAGAGTGGAGTAATGATGCTGAAAATCCAGCTGTGATCACAGGAATACATTATATTAAAAAAAATTAAAATAGAAAACCATTATTTTAATAATATTTCACAATATTGCTGTTTTTTATCAAATAAATGCAGGTGTGATGAACATAAGAGACTTCTTTCATAATGCTGCATAATATTCAAAAATGGTAATATAATAAAGTCCTTTCACGTCACCATTTCTCCAGCCTCCACTTCACACAATAGGCCTGTAGGAGCCGGTGGCACTTGGGTTTTGTTAACTTTGATAGTTTCATAAAATAGTAAACGGTGTATCAATATACATGAATACCAGTGACTTTAACACTTACCATTAATGCGACTTTTGCTGCTGCTGTGGTTTTGTGCAGGGATTTGTTTGTTGTCAGTTAAAATCCCTTTTGTAAGTGATGCAATTTATTAAATGAGACAAACCGCAGGAAATCGTTCCACAAACGTTAGTTCGTCTGTCCATGTCATTTCCAAAAGATTTACGAATAAGAACAGAAAATTACCGTTTCACATCGCCCAATGGAATTTGAGCTTGCTTTGCCAGATCACGATTGGTTGGTGTATATACATGAAAAACGGGTATTGGTGAATTGTGTAATACTTTAAAATATATAATGTATAGATTTGAAACTAAATCAACACATTAGCTCTGATTATGGATGAAAAAAAAAATATTGGTTTACTTTTTCCCCGTGAGGCCACACACACTCTGAAAGGACCATATTCGGCTCGAGAGCCGTTTCCGAACAGTGGAAAATCAGCTGTCAATCAAAACGCACGCAACCCATAGCAACGCGTTATGGCAACGCCTCAACAGAAATTGTCCAACTTTTGTGCCGTTCGTTACTATTGTATACATTGTCATGTCATAATAAATCACATTTATTTAGTTTTATTGACCACGATATTATCATTGATATTTGTCTGAGAGGGGCACTTTTGATTCATTTTGAAAAAGGGCAGGGGCTCGAGCAGCCAAAGCCCCCAGCCCCCCCCCCCCCCCCCCCCCCTCTGCACGTGCCTGCTCCCCATTAAAGATCAGGGCATTAGAGGAGCTCATCATCCAGGAGTTAAACAGGACAGATGTGACAATTTATCATGAACTTGTACTTTTCATTCACTTCTGTAGGCTGAACAATAAAGGAATTGTGATTGGCTGCCAGTAAACACTGATTAAAATTAAGATACAATTTATACAAAACAAACATGACATGACATGGTCAAAATCATTTCTGACCCACTCGCATCTTTGCACTTTCATAATCAATATAGCCTAGAAGAAATTTAACAATAACTTTATAATATTTAAACATAAATATGAAACAAAATATATAGTTTAATGGCTACAACAAGTATAGTAGGCTACAGTCCAGATAACGTCATTTGACCGGTGAGCGGTTCATTAGTGGAGCGCGTTAGAGCGGATTATTGAGCTCATTACAGGCTCATTTCAGACTCGTTCTTATCAGAGCGCCCACTTATCAAAAAATGGTCGGGTTTAAATCGGGCTCATAATTACAGTTAATGTGTCGGGCCGGGCTCGGCCACAGCGTGCACAGGCTCGGGTAGGGTCAGGCTGGATTTTTTAGGGCTCAATATAAGCTCTAAAAAGCATACGGTCAGAAACATCATAGGTCCGGCTTCAGGGCCAGATGTTAAAGAGCCCCACCTGACCTCAGACCAGGGATGGAAGGGGAAGGAGGCAGAACGTTACAGGTTTTTTATTTGCTTTGGTAATATTTTCACAAGTTAGGTGTACATTTTTAAAACTCTTACTACAAAAATCCAAACTGATCACACTTGTAACACAGCTGGTCATTCTTTCCCAACCTGATCTCATGCTTTCATTTTAGTTGTACATATTTTCATTCTACATGATCACAAGGTTATTGTAATATGTAATGAGATCATTTGGTGTAATCACTGAAACACAACAGTGTGATCTGTCAATTTAGTACTTTTAACACTCAGTTCATTTAATAGCAAACAATGCAAGATACATGTTTCAAATCACCCTTGTTGCTGAATGAATTACAATAACACAGGCTACAGTTGCCACATTAGAAAATACACTTACATTACCTAACTTACATAACATAAATCCATACTGTTTCTAATGGCATCTATTCAGTGGTATCTACTGCCAGAAAGCATTTCAAGGTCCAAGGGGCATTGACCTCCCCTCTCCAATCTTTCACAACATTTCCCGAAATCGCATGTTTTCATGAGGCGTTCCCTCAGTAGCAGGACTATAGACATCACGACAGATTTCAGATCAGCTTCAGACTCACCAGATCAAGAACAGAGACTCCAGGTAAGATGGGATTTTAGAACAATATGAACAGGCAGTGTCAGTGTTACTGTGTTGGAGTAAATAAAGGTGACTTGACTTAAGGGTTGAGCAAAGCTTCACAGCAAATCAATTTACACGTTCACTGAAAGGAAAAGTTAAGTTTTTAAGAGGATAGATGTAAGAAGTGAAGAAACTGGCGAGACTAGAAAGTGCAAGGTTATATTGAACTATTATATTATATTTTAACTATTATATTAGTGTGTGTGACCCGTTCTGGCAGAATGAGCTGTAATGCTAATTATGAGCTACTTGCTAAACAAGTGGAACATTTTCAATTTTATTCAATTTCAATTTGAGGTTTTCACTAAAATGAATTAATTAAACCCTTGTCTAGCGATCCCAATGCTCCAAATAGTAATTAAAGTCTCTGTATTTGTGTGTTTTCTGAGAGGTCTACCTTCCTCAATTCAATTCAATTCGATTTGATTTTAATAATCCATGAAACATTGCAGTTTTTCTCTGATAGTTTCTCAACGACTGCCGCTTCCCCTCAGCAGTTTGGTATCGTTGTAAAGTGCAGTATTCCAAGATTTGAGAATATTCATAGCAAATTCTCGGTGACATGAGTCTAAACCAATGAAATGTGATTTTCAAACTCCTGCTGATGTAAACAAAGCGATCTTAATCGAGTGACACATCTGAAGTGTCACATCAAGACTTGTGATCCTGATATACACAGACACACAGAATTACGGTCTTTCACAATATCTGTCTTGGCATGTGTTCACCCAAACATGATCTGTTAAGTCTTAATGAACGTTTGGGTGACCTTTGGGAAAACACAATCTGATGTGTGGCATTATATCTGAGCGTTACAGTGGCTCTTAATATGTAGACTGTCTGTCTCAATGTTAATCAAACAATTGTGCTATCATGGGAAAAAGTTAACTATATATTTTACCTGTACATATGGGTTTTGACTTGGTTTTTGTGGAAAAATAATTTTGTGAATTTTGTTTGTGTTTTCTGTTCGACCTTAGTGAATCAAGGTAAAGCTCCTAGACAACAGGTTATCACATTAATACATTGATTGCAGCTCAATCAAGTGTACAAGTATCCCACAAAAAAAAAAAATTATAATTTGGAAACATAAATAAATAAATAAATAAATAAATAAAAAAGGGGAAGAAAAAGAAAGAAAAAGAGAAAGTAAGAAAAATAAAATAATTTAAAATAAATAAATAAATAAAATAATAATAATTTTCAAAATAAATAAATGAAGACAGAAAATTATTAAAATAGAGAAAATATAATAATAATAATAATAATAATAATAATAATAATAATAATACAAATTTGAAAAAATAAAATAAATAAATAAAATAATAAAATAATAATTTAAATAAATAAATAAAAAATGTAAAGAAAGAAAAATAAGTAATATTAATTTGAATAATAATAAATAAATAAATAAAAAGGAAATAAAATAAATAAATAAATAAATAAAAAGGAAATAAAATAAATAAATAAATAAAAAGGAAAGAAGATAAATAATATAATATTAATAATTTGAAAAATAAATAACTAAAATAATAATAATAATAATTTGAAAAATAAATAAATAAATAAAAAAGAGAAAGAACAAGAAATAAAAAAAAATAACATAAATAAATAAAAAACAAACAAACAAACAAATAAATAAATAAAGTAATTATAATAATTTGAAAAATAAATAAATTAATAATAAATAAATAAAAATATATATAATTAATAATAATAAATAAAAAGGAAAGAAAGAAAAATAAAATAATAATAGTTTGAAAAATATATAAATAAACTATAAATAAATATAAATAAATAAAAATAGAAAGAAAAAGAGAAAAAGAAAGAAAATAAATAAATAAATACAATAAATAAATAAAATAGTAATAATAATATGAATATGAATAAATATTATTAATATAAAAAGAAAGAAAAATTAAATGAAAAACATTTTTAATAAAAAAATAAATAAAAATAATAAATACATTTTAAATGAAATAAAATAAATAAAATAACGATCATTTGAAAAAATATATATCAATAAAATAAATCAAAATAAATGAAAAACAGAGAGAAAAAGAAATAACATTTTAAAATAAAAAATAAAAATAAAAATAAAAATAAAATAATAATAATATGAAAAATAAAAAAATATATGTAATATAAAACAACTGAAAGAAAAATTAAATAATAATAATAATTTGAAAAAAAAGAGAAAATAAATAAATGAAATAATAATTTGGAAAAACAAAAACTCATCTGAAAATACAATAAAGTCCCAAATAAATCCTAAATTACACAAAGGCACTGAGAACAGATGAAGAAATATGCTCAATTCTACAAAAAAGGTTTGATATCAAATTCCTCATTCAACCCAAAAAGTGATAAAGTATTTAAAGTAAAAATCCAAAAGCTCTCCCGTTGCAACAGTTTTCTCTCCAGATCTCGTCCTCTTGTGGGTTTGTGTGCCTTCTCTATACCGATATATTGTACGCCACTAACATTACGGCCCGCTTGTGTAGAGTGTAACGCTAGAGGACTGCGCACAGTTTTGCCGACGTAAGCGAGACCGCATGGACAGCGTATAAGATAAATCACGTGTGGATGAGCAAGTAATCGTCCCATGTATCAAAACATTACGACCAGTGTGTGGATGATACATTAGTGTGTAAAAGTACACTGGGCACAGTTACCACAGCGCTAATTACCAGAAGGAAGAGTCGGGATGCCCGTTTTCACCTTACAAGACGAAAAATCCGATTTTACAAGCATGTCACGCAAATTACTTTGACGTCTGAAGACCAATCGAGGACCTTCTATAAACACACTAGACAAATTTGGATCACTAGAAATAATATGCCAATGCCTGTGTAAAGATTTACGGACTTCCCCACCCAATGCTGAATATTAGACCGCACAGATAGGGTCATTTCCTGGTTGTACTTTACCCGTAACACACAAACTCTGTATTTGAGATGACACATCAAATTTCTCTTTAAACCATCTCCAGCGTGATGACTCCGATTTTTCAAATATTCCTATTTATTAATAGTTTAATCGACACATCATCCTCAATAAACCCGTCTCCAGCGTGATGACTCTGATCTTTTGAATATTTGGATCTAACATGACCCCTGACCTGTAAAGTTGCCAGAATAATAATCATTCGCTGCTCGTTCTGAGTGATTTTTAACCACATATCGTTATTTCTGCATTACAAATATAATGATATAATCACAGAAGAGCTGGGATGATAGATTATAGTTGGGATATAAACACTGATGTCTATGGAAGCCATCAAAATAGAGCACATCACCTTTTGAAACTGAAAGTGACATGGCGCTTTAAATAATGATTGTATATATTACATGATTAGGCCACCATGTGTATCAGGTGAAAAAAGGGACACTTGTCGCCACCTGGTGGCCTAATCGTGTAATCTATACACAGTGTTGGGGAGAAACGGAATACATGTACTGGCGTTACGTAATCAGAATACAAATTATGAGTAACTGTACAATTTAAATAGTTGGTATTTAGAATAGTTACATTATTGAAATCAATGGATTACATGACAATACTTCTCGGTTTCACGAGTTTATTCCCTCTCTAAATAAATGAAGGCAACGCCATGCATTTCCCAGAACGCCCCAATATGAAAACGCGCGGTTTGCTTGATCAGTCACAATGGAGTCAGAAGAGCTTTCTTCCACTTAAGAAGACTTGTGCACTTTTGAGCTATTGTTATTTTACTGCATCTCTTTACATAAATATTATTTTCTACTTAAAAACTATAATTTTGTTATTTTACTAACCCATCTAATGACTCATCCGGGCTTTAGGTTAAACGCAGTTTTCGCAATCCGTTACGGAGCTATTCAGTTTTGATTTTGCATATTGTTTTTTAAACGTTCCTACAATTTGTTTTTACTATTTGTGCATTGATTAAAACAATCTGAGATGGGCTCTGTGTTGAAAGTTTTGATGAAGGGCTTTAGAATGCCCCAAACAATCACAAAAATAACACCAGAAATGTTCTCTTTTATTAACGGAATATAACGACGCGTTGTAGGCTACACACGCGCTTCAGTCTGTAGCAGAAGAGCAGAGGCTGCAGTCACCAATGAAAATGGGCAGAAATATTTGCGTGCTATTAAGGTAATTACGAGATGTTGTATTTGTGAATATGTATCATGTAAATATTAATATGCAGCTTTGATTTGATTTGATTATTCATGTCAAGTTTAAATTAGCTTAAAAAACTTGCTCATTTAAGAACGTGCATTTGTTGCATGGACAGAGCTAGAACATATTGTAGCTAAGTGTTTAAAATGCAAATGCACAGTTCAGGTGAAGCCTTGCCCTCTTTGTCTTGCTGTTGATGCTGTTAAACTGAATGTACGAGGCAAGCGGACTGTTTAAATACCAGCGCTGAAATAAAAATGAGCTGTTATCTTTTAATCAGTCTAGGGCCAGTCACACAGGACGCGTTTTTGCTGTTAAAAACGTGATATACAGGTGTAGAGACGCGTTTTAAAAAAAAGTTCTCTTTTTTCTTTTCTTTTTTAAATGAGTGCCGCGTTTATAAAGCCGCGTTGTGCACGAACTCTACAAAAGTATGGAAGAGATGCGAGCGCAGCGGTCCAGGGCGGGTCGCCAGGATGATTAAAAAAAAGTTACATTAAAAATAAAAAAAAAATAATTTTGTTTTCATAAAATCATTCTATATAAAAGGAATACATTTGTGAAATATATTTGCCTTAATTAACAAATTAACAAAAAGAAAGAAAAAACTGCGACTGCTGCTGAGTTTGGTTGATTATCGTGAGGCGTGGCACTCCTCAAACAAGTTCACGCAAAGGAAACCAGACGACAGAAAGCACATCTAGTGTTCTTTATTTTACAATAGCACAATGTAAGTAAACACTTTGCAGTTTTGAACGATGTCCTACTCTTATTGTCTGTAACATGATGGAGTATTTTATGTTTCCTCCGCTCGTTCGCACACACACATCATATTCCAGCATTGCACACTTGACATCGCAGTCAGTTCATTATCAACATAAAATAGTCAACCTAACGTATAAAGAGTTACACAGCTCAGTTGAAATAGTCAGTAGGGTTAGGGTTCATTTTCTTGTTAATTTAATACATTTCACAAGTCTTTATGAGTGAGTCATTTAATCATTCACTCAAGAGATTTGTTCAAAAACACTGATTCATCCAGTAATGAAACAAGTGAAGTCTTTATGAGTGAGTCATTTAATCATTCACTCAAGAGATTCATTCAAAAACACTGATTCATCCTGTAATGAAACAAGTGAAGTCTTTATGAGCGAGTCATTGAATCATTCATTCAAGAGATTTGTTCAAAAACAATGATTCATCCAGTAATGAAACAAGTGAAGTCTTTATGAGTGAGTCATTGAATCATTCAATCAAGAGATTCGTTCAAAAACACTAATTCATCCAGTAATGAAACAAGTGAAGTCTTTGAGTGAGTCATTGAATCATTCACTCAAGAGATTTGTTCAAAAAAACTGATTCATCCAGTAATGAACCAAGTGAAGTCTTTATGAGTGAGTCATTAAATCATTCATTCAAGAGATTAATTCAAAAACACTGATTCATCCAGTAATGAAACAAGTGAAGTCTTTATGAGTGAGTCATTGAATCATTAATTCAAGAGATTTGTTCAAAAACACTGATTCATCCAGTAATGAAACAAGTGAAGTCTTTATGAGTGAGTCATTGAATCATTCAATCAAGAGATTTGTTCTAAAACACTGATTCATCCTGTAATGAAACAATGAAGCCTTTATAAGTGAGTCATTGAATCATTCAATCAAGAGATTCGTTCAAAAACACTGATTCATCCAGTAATGAAACAAGTGAAGTCTTTATGAGTGAGTCATTGAATCATTCACTCAGGAGGTTCGTTCAAAAACACTGATTCATCCAGTAATGAAACAAGTGAAGTCTTTATGAGCAAGTCGTTGAATCATTCATTCAAGAGATTTGTTCAAAAACACTGATTCATCCAGTAATGAAACAAGTGAAGTCTTTATGAGTGAGTCATTGAATCATTCACTCAAGACATTTGTTCAAAAACAATGATTCATCCTGTAATGAAACAAGTGAAGTCTTTATGAGTGAGTCATTGAATCATTCACTCAAGAGATTCATTCAAAAACACTGATTCATCCTGTAATGAAACAAGTGAAGTCTTTATGAGTGAGTCATTGAATCATTCATTCAAGAGATTTATTTAAAAACACTGATTCATCCAGTAATGAAACATCCATCCATCCATCCATCTTCTTCCGCTTATCCGGGGCCGGGTCGCGGGGGCAGCAGTCTAAGCAGAGATGCCCAGACTTCCCTCTCCCTAGACACTTCCTCTAGCTCTTCCGGGGGGACACCGAGGCGTTCCAAGGCCAGCCGGGAGACATAGTCCCTCCAGCGTGTCCTTGGTCTTCCCCGGGGCCTCCTCCCGGTTGGACATGCCCGAAACACCTTCCCGGGAAGGCGTTCAGGAGGCATCCGGAACAGATGCCCGAGCCACCTCAGCTGTCCCCTCTCGATGTGGAGGAGCAGCGGCTCTACTCCGAGTTCCTCCCGAGTGACTGAGCTTCTCACCCTATCTCTAAGGGAGCGCCCAGCCACCCTGCGGAGAAAGCTCATTTCGGCCGCCTGTATCCGGGATCTTGTCCTTTCGGTCATGACCCAAAGCTCATGACCATAGGTGAGAGTAGGAACGTAGATTGACCGGTAAATCGAGAGCTTCGCCTTACGGCTTAGCTCTTTCTTCACCACGACAGACCGGTACATCGACCGCATTACTGCAGAAGCTGCACCGATCCGTCTGTCAATCTCCCGTTCCATCCTCCCCTCACTCGTGAACAAGACCCCTAGATACTTGAACTCCTCCACTTGGGGCAGGAACTCTCCACCAACCTGAAGTGGGCAAGCCACCCTTTTCCGACTGAGGACCATGGCCTCGGATTTGGAGGTGCTGATCCCCATCCCAGCCGCTTCACACTCGGCTGCAAACCGTCCCAGTGCATGCTGAAGGTCCTGGTTAGAAGGGGCCAACACGACAACGTCATCCGCAAAGAGCAGAGACGAAACCGTGTGGTCCCCAAACCTGACACCCTCCGGCCCTTGGCTGCGCCTAGAAATTCTGTCCATAAAAATTATGAACAGAACCGGCGACAAAGGGCAGCCCTGCCGGAGTCCAACATGCACCGGGAACAAGTCTGACTTACTGCCGGCAATGCGGACCAAACTCCTGCTTCGGTCATACAGGGACCGGACAGCCCTCAACAAAGGACCCCGGACCCCATATTCCCCCAGCACCCTCCACAGGACGCCGCGAGGGACACAGTCGAATGCCTTCTCCAAATCCACAAAACAAATGTGGACTGGTTGGGCAAACTCCCATGAACCCTCCAGCACCCTGTAGAGGGTATAGAGCTGGTCCAGTGTTCCACGACCAGGACGAAAACCACACTGTTCCTCCTGAATCCGAGGTTCCACTATCGGCCGAATTCTCCTCTCCAGTACCCTGGCATAGACTTTCCCGGGGAGGCTGAGAAGTGTGATCCCCCTATAGTTGGAGCACACCCTCCGGTCCCCCTTTTTAAAAAGAGGGACCACCACCCCGGTCTGCCATCCCAGAGGCACTGTCCCCGACCGCCACGCGATGCTGCAGAGGCGTGTCAGCCAAGACAGCCCCACAACATCCAGAGACTTGAGGTACTCAGGGCGGATCTCATCCACCCCCGGTGCCTTGCCACCGAGGAGTTTCTTGACCACCTCGGTGACTTCAGCTTGGGTGATGGACGAGTCCTCCTCTGAGCCCCCAGCCTCTGCTTCCTCAATGGAAGACGTGACGGCGGGATTGAGGAGATCCTCAAAGTATTCCTTCCACCGCCCGACAACATCCCCAGTCGAGGTCAACAGCCGCCCATCGCCACTGTAAACAGCATTGGTAGGGCACTGCTTCCCCCTCCTGAGGCGCCGGACGGTTTGCCAGAATCTCTTCGAGGCCAGCCGATAGTCCTTTTCCATGGCCTCACCGAACTCCTCCCAGGCCCGAGTTTTTGCCTCCACAACCACCCGGGCTGCAGTCCGTTTAGCCTGCCGGTACCTGTCAGCTGCCTCAGGAGTCCCACAAGCCAGCCAGGCCCGATAGGACTCCTTCTTCAGCTTGACGGCATCCCTTACTTCCGGTGTCCACCACCGGGTTCGGGGATTGCCGCCTCGACAGGCACCGGAGACCTTGCGTCCACAGCTCCGAGCAGCCGCTTTGACAATGGAGGTGGAGAACATGGTCCACTCGGACTCAATATCTCCAGCCTCCCTCGGGATCCGGTCGAAGCTCTGCCGGAGGCAGGAGTTGAAGATCTCTCTGACAGGAGACTCGGCCAAACGTTCCCAGCAGACCCTCACAGTACGTTTGGGTCTACCGAGTCTATCCAGCTTCCTCCCCCGCCATCGGATCCAACTCACCACCAGGTGGTGATCAGTTGACAGCTCCGCCCCTCTCTTCACCCGAGTGTCCAAGACATACGGCCGCAGGTCAGATGAAACGACCACGAAGTCGATCATTGACCTACGACCTAGGGTGTCCTGGTGCCATGTGCACTGATGGACACCCTTATGCTTGAACATGGTGTTCGTTATGGACAAACTGTAACTAGCACAGAAGTCCAATAACTGAACACCACTCGGGTTCAGATCAGGGGGGCCGTTCCTCCCAATCACGCCCCTCCAGGTTTCACTGTCATTGCCCACGTGGGCGTTGAAGTCCCCCAGTAGAACGACGGAGTCCCCAGTCGGAGCACTCTCCAGCACCCCTCCCAGGGACACCAAGAAGGTCGGGTACTCTGCACTGCTGTTCGGCCCGTAGGCACACACAACAGTGAGAGACCTATCCCCGAGCCGAAGCCGCAGGGAAACGACCCTCTCGTTCACCGGGGTAAACTCCAACACATGGCGGCAGAGCTGGGGGGCTATAAGCAAACCCACACCAGCCCGCCGCCTCTCACCATGGGCAACTCCAGAGTGGTGAAGAGTCCATCCCCTCTCGAGAAGTGTGGTTCCAGAGCCCAAGCCGTGCGTGGAGGTGATTCCGACTATCTCTAGTCGGAACCTCTCAACCTCACGCACAATCTCAGGCTCTTTCCCCGCCAGCGAGGTGACATTCCATGTCCCAAGAGCTAGTTTCCGTGTCCAGGGATCGGGTCGTCTAGGCCCCCGCCTTCGACTGCTGCCCGATTCACTTTGCACCGGCCCCTTACGGTCCCTCCCGTGAGTGGTGGGCCTACGGGAAGGTGTCCCCACGTCGCTCCTTTGGGCTGAGCCCGGCCGGACCCCGTGGGGGAAGGCCCGGCCACCAGGCGCTCGCATACGAGCCCCAACCCCAGGCCTGGCTCCAGGGTGGGGCCCCGGCTGCGCCATACCGGGCGACGTCACGGTCCTCCTTTTTTTTGGCATCATAAGGGGTTTTGAACTGCTCTTAGTCTGACCCGTCACCTAGGACCTGTTTGCCTTGGGAGACCCTACCAGGGGCATATAGCCCCGGACAACATAGCTCCTAGGGTCATTCGGGTACTCAAACCCCTCCACCACGTTAAGGTGGCAGTTCATGGAGGAGACAATGATTCATCCAGTAATGAAACAATGAAGTCTTAATGAGTGATTCATTGAATCATTCACTCAAGAGATTTGTTCAAAAACGCTGATTCATCCAGTAATGAAACAAGTGAGTTTTTATGAGTGAGTCATTGAATCATTCATTCAAGAGATTCGTTCAAAAACACTGATTCATCCAGTACTGAAAAAAGTCAAAATATTTATGAGTGAGTCATTGAATCATTCACTCAAGACATTTGTTCAAAAACAATGATTCATCCAGTAATGAAACAAGTGAAGTCTTTATGAGTGAGTCATTGAATCATTTACTCAAGAGACTTGTTAAAAAACAATGATTCATCCAGTAATGAAACAAGTGAAGTCTTTATGAGCGAGTCGTTGAATCATTCACTCAAGAGATTCGTTCTAAAACACTGATTCATCCAGTAATGAAACAAGTGAGTTTTTATGAGTGAGTCATTGAATCATTCATTCAAGAGATTCGTTCAAAAACACTGATTCATCCAGTAATGAAACAAGTGAAGTCTTTATGAGTGAGTCATTGAATCATTCATTCAAGAGATTTATTTAAAAACACTGATTCATCCAGTACTGAAAAAAGTCAAAATATTTGAGTCATTGAATCATTCACTCAAGACATTTGTTCAAAAACACTGATTCATCCAGTAATGAAACAAGTGAAGTCTTTATGAGCGAGTCGTTGAATCATTCACTCAAGAGATTCGTTCTAAAACACTGATTCATCCTGTAATGAAACAATGAAGCCTTTATAAGTGAGTCATTAAATCATTCAATCAAGAGATTCGTTCAAAAACACTAATTCATACAGTAATGAAACAAGTGAAGTCTTTATGAGTGAGTCATTGAATCATTCAATCAAGAGATTTGTTCAAAAACACTGATTCATCCAGTAATGAAATAAGTGAGTTTTTATGAGTGAGTCATTGAATCATTCACTCAAAAGATTTGTTAAAAAACACTGATTCATCAAGTAATTAAACAAGTGAAGTCTTTATGAGTGAGTCATTGAATCATCCACTCAAGAGATTTGTTCAAAAACACTGATTCATCCAGTAATGAAACAATGAAGTCTTTATGAGTGAGTCATTTAATCATTCACTCAAGAGATTTGTTCAAAAACGCTGATTCATCCAGTAATGAAACAAGTGAAGTCTTTATGAGTGAGTCATTGAATCGTTCATTCAAGAGATTCGTTCAAAAACACGGATTCATCCAGTTATGAAATAAGTGAGTTTTTATGAGTGAGTCATTGAATCATTCAATCAAGAGGTTCGTTCAAAAACACGGATTCATCCAGTAATGAAACAAGTGAAGTCTTTGAGTGAGTCATTGAATCATTCAATCAAGAGGTTCGTTCAAAAACACTGATTCATCCAGTAATGAAACAAGTGAAGTCTTTATGAGCAAGTCGTTGAATCATTCATTCAAGAGACTTGTTAAAAAACACTGATTCATCAAGTAATTAAACAAGTGAAGTCTTTATGAGTGAGTCATTGAATCATCCACTCAAGAGATTTGTTCAAAAACACTGATTCATCCAGTAATGAAACAATGAAGTCTTTATGAGTGAGTCATTTAATCATTCACTCAAGAGATTTGTTCAAAAACGCTGATTCATCCAGTAATGAAACAAGTGAGTTTTTATGAGTGAGTCATTGAATCGTTCATTCAAGAGATTCGTTCAAAAACACTGATTCATCCAGTAATGAAACAATGAAGTCTTTATGAGTGAGTCATTGAATCATTCATTCAAGAGATTTATTTAAAAAAACTGATTCATCCAGTAATGAAACAATGAAGTCTTCATGAGTGAGTCATTGAATCATTCACTCAAGACATTTGTTCAAAAACAATGATTCATCCAGTAGGGAAACAAGTGAAGTCTTTATGAGTGAGTCATTGAATCATTTACTCAAGAGACTTGTTAAAAAACACTGATTCATCCAGTAATGAAACAAGTGAAGTCTTTATGAGCGAGTCGTTGAATCATTCATTCAAGAGATTTGTTCAAAAACACTTATTCATCCAGTAATGAAACAAGTGAAGTCTTTATGAGTGAGTCATTGAATCATTCACTCAAGACATTTGTTCAAAAACAATGATTCATCCCGTAATGAAACAAGTGAAGTCTTTATGAGTGAGTCATTGAATCATTAATTCAAGAGATTAGTTCAAAAACACTGATTCATCCAGTAATGAAACAATGAAGTCTTTATGAGTGAGCCATTGAATCATTCACTCAAGAGATTTGTTCAAAAACACTGATTCATCCAGTAATGAAACAAGTGAAGTCTTTTTGATTGAGTCCTTGAATCATTCATTCAAGAGATTTGTTAAAAAACACTGATTCATCCACTAATGAAACAAGTCAAAATCTTTATGAATGAGTCCTTGAATCATTCACTCGTGAGATTTGTTCAAAAACGAGCATGGACGTGGACTGGAGCCTGGACGTGGACTGAAGCATGGACGTGGGCTGGAGCATGGACGTGGGCTGGACGTGGACGTGGACTGGAGCATGGACGTGGGCTGGAGCATGGACGTGGGCTGGACGTGGACGTGGACTGGAGCATGGACGTGGGCTGGAGCATGGACGTGGGCTGGAGCCTGGGCGTGGGCTGGAGCATGGACGTGGGCTGGAGCATGGACGTGGGCTGGAGCATGGACGTGGGCTGGAGCCTGGGCGTGGACTGGAGCATGGACGTGGACAGGAGCATGGACGTGGACTGGAGCGTGGACGTGGGCTGGAGCCTGGACGTGGACTGGAGCATGGACGTGGGCTGGAGCATGGACGTGGGCTGGAGCCTGGACGTGGGCTGGAGCCTGGACGTGGACTGGAGCCTGGACGTGGGCTGGAGCCTGGAAGTGGGCTGGAGCATGGACGTGGGCTGGAGCCTGGACGTGGGCTGGAGCATGGACGTGGACTGGAGCCTGGACGTGGGCTGGAGCCTGGAAGTGGGCTGGAGCATGGACG
The DNA here is from genome assembly GCA_023566225.1 of Romanogobio albipinnatus. Lineage (NCBI taxonomy): Eukaryota > Metazoa > Chordata > Actinopteri > Cypriniformes > Gobionidae > Romanogobio > Romanogobio albipinnatus. The sequence continues at coordinate 56,618,146 of CM042248.1, read as the reverse complement.
TGGGCTGGAGCCTGGACGTGGGCTGGAGCCTGGATGTGGGCTGGAGCCTGGACGTGGACTGGAGCCTGGACGTGGACTGGAGCCTGGAAGTGGGCTGGAGCCTGGATGTGGGCTGGAGCCTGGACGTGGGCTGGAGCCTGGACGTGGACTGGAGCCTGGACTTGGGCTGGAGCCTGGAAGTGGGCTGGAGCCTGGACGTGGGCTGTGGCTTGGCTGTGGATGTGGGTGGGAGAGGTGGTCGCTGGACTCTGGACAGGTCTGGCTGGGTTGTGGTGGGTACTATGGGATTGCCGGGCCCCTCTTCCACAGTCCCCACAGTAAAAGAACACCCGGCCAGCAGAAGTGCAAAGTCTATATATTCTTCCAGCGTGCATGGGCCATTGCTCTCAGGCATCAGGTAACATAACGAGTCACTTAGGCCATTACAAAAAATGCCTTTGAGATCAGCATCATTAAAGCCAACCTCATGGTAGTCCACAAAAGTCCACAACATAGTTCTCAATGGGATGCTGGTCTTGGCGCAGGAGAGAAACTGCTGGGTTCATGGTTGACAGTCTGTTATTCTGTAACGAAGTCCACTGACGGCAAGCTTCAGAACCCAAGTGCAGTCCTTTATTAATAAACTCCAAAACATAAAACAAAGACTTGACTTGACTCCATCAGAAACAAAGACTTACCAACAAGTGGGTTACAACATACAATAACAGACAAAGACACATGGCAAACATGAAGGCTTAAATACACACAGATTAATGACAAGGTGAGAGCTTAAATACACATGGAATGATAATCAACCGCACAGGTGTGCACAATCAGAAACAACAACCAATGAGAACTCAAATGGCACAGGGAGAACAAAGCAGAATATGACAATGACACTAAACAAGACCAGGTTGTGGTATGCATCTCCTTCACTGACCTTCACTGACATTCACACAGGTCTCCTTGTTGACGATTCCAAGATGGCGGCACGTATGATGCCCCTGAAGCAGCCGAGCTGGATCTACTGTACATGTTTATGGTTGGCAACCCTAGCTGTGGTGAATGCACAGGTAAGTGCACTCCCTTAGACAAAATGTGGAAGTGTAAACATATGTATTTCATGAGATTAAGGATAAAAATTCTTTGTATATGATTTCATGAACCATTCTTCCAAAAATAGGAAGTGCTACAACCCAAACCTGACAAGCTTCAGATTTTAAGAGACACCAAAGGAAACACAAAATATCTAGGTAATGTGAATGTGCTATGAACAATATCACAGGGACAGATTCAAAATCATTAGAAGGACAAATTGTCTCAGGTTACGTATGTAACCCAGTTCCCTAAGAAGGGAGCGAGACGTTGCATCATGGTAATGAATCTGTGGGAATGCCTGCTGCGGAACCGGTGTCTGAAGCACGTGTGCCAAAAAACACACCAATTCTGACCTGAATTGATTTGGAGTGATTTTGGAGGGGTGTCCCAATACTTTTGGCAATATAGTGTATATCTTCTAGCACTGCCCAAATCAAACCCGACTGTGTGTTTTTTTTTTTATCCGTTTGCTGTCTAGTACACATATCGAAGTATGACTGAAACGTCATGATCAGAGCTGTTTTCTTGGTTGTGTGTTAAAAGAAATGCTCACTGCTGTGGCACCGTACAAACACATCCAGTGTGAACACTCTCACGCGTCTGCAGCTGCAGTGACGGTGTAGTTTGAAGTAACGCTTACTGTGTGAAACAGCCGTGAAAGATAACAGCTCATAGATTCCAATCTCTCAACTGAGGATGTTTTAAATTCCAGAGCTCCCAGCACAAGAAAATTGTGTGACCGGCCATCAGATTGAACTTCAACTCTTGAATCGGCATGAATCGCCGTAGCAAGAGAAGGTCTTTCTTCAGACAATTAGAATCTGGGTATTCTGTGACATACGTGCCGCCCATTTATGGTCTCGCTGACTCGTCACACTATGTCACCGGACCCCAATCACTTCATGGCCACAGGTGTATATATCAAGCACTAGGCATGCAGACGCTTCTACACACATTAGTGAAAGAATGGTCACTCACAGGAGCTTGGTGTACAGAACCTGTGGAGCTGGAAGGGTGAGGGTGATACAAAGGGGACAATGGGTTGACACCTTTTTTAGCATAGGGCAGGGCTTTCAAGTTTTGAACTGAGTTCAGAGTGAGATTTTTGCGAAATTTGTAAATGGAAAACAAAAACAAACATGTAATTCAACATTTCTGTGTGTGTGTGTGTATGTGTGTGTGTGTGTGTGTGTGTATAGTATTAATTCTTGCATTTCAATATTTCAAAGATGTCAGGGAAGAGGCAAATTAATAATCCATAATAATTTAGATTTTTTTTCTTCAGAATTTACTGTGTTGTAAATATAATTTATTTTGAAGCAATAGTGTCACCAGTGTTCAATCAGCTTTGAGGAATTTAAATCTGCATATCTTTGATATGTTTACCTTTTATGAAGGGCATTTTCCCATAATCTTATTAAATAAAGGCTATGCTTCAGCTTTCATTTTATATTCTTAAATTTGATCCATATATTAAATTAGAATAAAACACTGTAGGGCTAATGCCAATCAAATTGAATCATTTACACTGAAAAATTTTTATGAGATTGTTTTAAATATTTTTGAATATACAAATAAGAAATGTTGGAAAGAAAACATTAAACTAAACCACCAGTAGGTGGCAGAATGTAAACGTTGTTGTTGCGGGAATATCTAAATCTTACCCGGATACAGCAATGATATTTTCTGATTGGCTGTTCGGTAGCTATATTTTTTATTTGATTGGCTGGTGCGTGGCAGGGCCTTCTGAACCCACTTGATTCCTCTTAATAGTGGTGCAACTTGGTGGGCATTATCCTGGAAATTTCTCTGCGTGAGAAATACAAGGTGTGGCGTGTGAGCGTGTGAACGGGTTGAAATGTGTGTGTCTCACGCCCTATGCGTGAGACTTGAGAGCCCTGATAGGGTCTGTTCTTTATTTTGATATATTGTATGTTCAAATATTCAAACAACAAAATATTCTGGGGGCCAGAAACCTTTGTGTAAATGATCAAAAATGCGTTAAACATTATTCATTATCACCAGATGTAATTTTGTTCATATATATCATAAATATATATAAATATGACCTTTATTATTTACTGCAGCCTTGGCATCAGAGCCCATTGAAGTGGCAGCTCTAGGAAGACCTCTGTTTCCTGGGATGCTGTATGACCTCCGCACGGATACCTTCATTCCAGGTGCTTTACCAACCTAAAATAAATAAACAAATAAAAGGTTATTTTCCCCTCTTCACCAAATGTTGCATCACTAGTGCTTGTGTAACAACACTATAAAACCTGCATGTTTCTTCAACAGTGCATTGTGTTCTCATACGTGACTGTTAAAGCCATTTCTCATTTCAGGTGTTACTCTGTGGGATAAGAAGTCACTGAGGGAAGATTTGGACACCCGTCCACAGCCCAAGACAGATGTGAAGTTCAGTAGCTCCGACTCTCTCTCTAGTAAGGCCAGTCTCCTGGATGTAAGTTCTTCCCTGAAGACCAGCTTCATGGGAGGGCTGGTGGAGGTGGGAGGATCTGCCAAGTTCCTGCATGACACCAAATCCTCAAACCAACAGTCCAGAGTAACAATGTCTTACAGTGAAACTTCCAGATTCGAACAGCTCACTATGACTCAGCTGGGCCAGATCACCTACCCTCAGGTGTTTGACCAGAAAACTGCAACTCATGTGGTCACGGCTGTACTCTACGGAGCTCAGGCCTTCATGGTGTTTGATCGGACATTTTCAGAAGAGGAAGACGAGCAGGAGTTTGATGTGGTCACACCTGTACAGTACGGAGCTCAGGCCTTCATGGTGCTTGATCGTACATTTTCAGAAAAGGAAGACAAGCAGGAGATTGAGGGAGAACTGAATATCATGGTCAAGAAGATCCCTGGATTTTCTATTGAAGGAGAAGGAGCTGTAGAAATGACAGATGCTGATAAGCAAAAGGCTGAGAGGATTGCTTGCACATTTCATGGTGACTTCCACCTTGAGCAGAGCCCCACCACTTTCATGGAGGCCGTAGAGGTGTACAAGAAGCTCCCCACTATCCTGAAGGAGAATCCACAGAATGCAGTTCCAATAAGAGTCTGGCTCTATCCTCTTTCTCAACTGAATTCAACAGCTGCTCAGCTGGAGAGAGAAATAAGCACAGATCTGGTTTCCAACACTGAAGATATAATGGAGGAGCTGGGAGAAGTAGAGAGGACATACAACGACCTGTCCAGAAAAACACTGATAAATGCTTTCAGTGATATCAAAGAGAGGCTGCATTCATTTCAGAGCTCATTTAGCATTTACAAGACAATGCTCCTGAAAGCAGTGGCCAGGGTCTTGCCTGCTATACGAGGAGGAGATATGGAGGAGACGTCACTGGAAGACGTCCTGAATAAACACTACAGCTCCCCTTTTAATGCTGACAGGCTTAACCAGTGGTTAGATGGTGCAAAGTCTGAACTTAACCTCTTGAGTTCTCACACCAAGGTACTGAAGAGAATCACAACTGAAGACTCAGAACGTCTCAACTCCATCCTCTTTGATCCTGATATTGATGTTGTGGTGTGCTTGACCTTCACATCTCTGAAGTATGAAGACCCGTATCTTTCAAACCTGACAGATTTTCTGGAATCTGACAAGTTTAAAGAGCTAGATGGGGAACAAAGCATGGTTTCTGTGGCATCTGTCAGAAAGTGGTTCAACGATCCTGCTGTCATCTCAAAGATGAAAGAGAACTTATCTCTTTTCAGAAGTTTTTCAGAGGCTAATAAAGATGAAAAGAGATACAGATTCATTATTTCTGCCATCTCTGATCCATCCAGTCCAGGCTCCTCCATCCGTCTGTATGAAAAAGGGAAGCTTACAGACACTCAGTTCCAGCCCGTGTCGAAGCCTCCCCGTCCAGGAGTGGTCGTGGGGGACCGTGTGTCCCTGAAACTGCAGAAGTCCCCGACTGGAGAATCTGTGCATTACAGAGTGGAGTACCAGAAGATAAACGGGGAACACTGGCATGTCATAAACACACCTCATGAAGACTTTAATATGAATGAATTGCAGTTTGGAAATACTTACATGATCCGCTACAGGATAGTGGGTAAAGTGGGAGTGAGTGAAGCCAGTGACATTATCGGCCCCATGGAGTCTACATTTATATGCAGTAATCCTTAAAAAAATAATAATAATTTGCTTCACTCACTCAATGTTTGTACTGATAACCATATTTCCTAACTGGTGTGGCTATTAATAATTATAGGGTACAATATTAATGTAACAGGTTGTAAAGTGTTTCCCAATTGACTGTATATATGAACGTCTTATTTGCCTCGTTCATGTTGTCACAAAAAGTCCTTAAAGACAGAGGATATCATGTGTTTGATGTCAGATGTATGCTACTGTACTACTGTGGAGATCATGGGCAGATGGAACAAACGCACATTTCTCTGTATGAAAACCAAAAGGACAGTTAAAAATATAGCTAACATAAAAATAAATGACTCATAATTAAAAGTCCTGTTCTTTTCCTGATCGTCACCATGTCGTCGAGACGCTGTTATTTTCATCCCGGAGTCAAATCACCTTTGTTTGGCCTTCAGGGACGCTGTACTTTGAGCACATGCATCTCCCCGTTTTGGTAAGAGGCGTGACCTTTCCGGGCAATGTGCGCATAGCTGCTGTCCAATCACAACACGGGAACCGCTGGCACAATCAGAACTCGTTACGTATTTCTGAAGGAGGGACTTCATAGAACAGGGAAATCTTTGAGCCGTTTTTAGGACAGTGAGAACAGCGGTGTACAGATGAGTACATTGTGTGAAAAATACTGTGTTTTTTTACACGCGAAACATGAACACATGTTATATTGCACACTGTAAACACAATCAAAGCTTCAAAAACACAGGAAAAACGGGACCTTTAAAACAAAACACAAACAAACAACAAATTCACGAGTTTACACTTACATATAATTTATGGAGAGTAATTGAAATGCGTATTTGGCTTGCTGCCCGGGGGGAGGGCTTCGAGCTCGGAATTTGGCCCGAACCCAGAGTACCCCCAGTGTATGTAAGTGGTTGATAAAATAAAAGTGTGGAGAAGGGGTGGTGGAGGGATGCTAGAAAACTGTCAATAAATGGAGGTAAGACTGCTGCGTGTATATATACCTCTTACTGTTGATTAGCTGAGTGCTCTCCACCTGTCTCAATTATCTGAACGTGCTCCTCCCGAACCTTGTTTATAAAACATCATTAATCAACTTAGAACACAAACTGTTAAGCTCACAGTATCATGGCATTTCTGCAGAAAGACCTCAGTCATCCCTGAAAACGAAATGATTGATTAAAATAAATATCTTTAACAAATGCAAAACTCATCATTTATATTCTTTAATAATAATCATTATAAATTATTCATAACAAATTCAAAGCATACAGAAGTTCATTGTGAATCTATAAAATAAGGTATGATAAGTTCAAGCTTCAATGATAAAAAGAGAAAGACGTGAACAGATTCAATATTTTTAAATATACTGTATGAATGAGTTCAGCACATCATGACAGTAATATTACACAACTCTCACGGAGTACAGTTCTAGCAGGTCCAGTTGTCTCCAGCAGGGGGTGTGTGTGCTCGGGGTGTTGGGCAATGCCCCTGTGTCAGCAGATGCTCTGTCCTGTTGGATAGTCAGGTCATGCTTGTGCAATCCTGTAAACATAAGAGCAGTTATCAGTCAAACCGACTCATTCCTCTCTCCACGTGGTTTTTGTATAGGGGGGCGCGGGGCACACAACTATTTACTACTTGCCATATTAACATTATTTAGAGAATTTTGGCAAAATTTTAAAAATCTTTGGAAGATATTACTGAACATTTATTTAACCATTGCAAAAGTAAATTTCTAACTTCAGTTTATTTTTGATCTCTGTTTTTTGTATTTGTTTAAAATAAGACAAATCTGATATTATATTAATCTTATATCAGTTATTTAACATTTGAGATCGTTCTTTAATGATCTAACAGCAGAAGACATGAGCCGGGGTTAAATCCCATTTGTGGGGCATGTGGTCTCACTGAGCCCCTCTTAGAACTACTCTATTATATTCTATACCTTTATGAAGAAACCACGAGAAAAGGGTGAATAATGACTGAAAGTCAATGTTCAGAAATTATTATTCATTATCATTATGTTTTTAACTATGCTGTATAGCTGTATTTAATGATGTGTTTGTTGTCAAACTCAAAAATCAGTATATTTTTAATGATTAAAAAATGCCATTATTTTATTTTAAAAAGTTAATAATTGTATTTCTGTCAGGTCCATTAAGTCAAGAACACACATGACAATAAAAATGATTTAGAAATTTTTATTGAATTGCAATCAGTTGATGAATTCTGAATTCAATTTGTTTTTTGGCGGTCAGGCTCTGTTCAGGGAGTCCTCTGACCTTTCATGAGCACCATGAAATAGCAGAGAGTCAGAGGACAGCTGCAGCATTAGGGAACGCTCACACAGTTTAGAACTGGGAGAGCTTAACTATTCCCCCCATTCAAACCACACCTGCAATCCTCTTGAGAATAAAACAAGAGGATGGAATTAGACAATTAAAATGCTTAGACGTCTTATGAATGGATTACGAATTAGTGCAATATGGTTTTGTTCAGATGAGTCTCCAGACCTTTCATGAGCACCATGAAATAGCATTGAGTCAGGGGACAGCAGCAGCATTAGTGGACGCTCACGTGAATTAGGACTAGGGGAGCTGAACTATCCCCCAAACACACACCATACCAGGCAATCCTCCCTGGCTCTTCCAGCTAACTGAAGAGACAGCAGGGGATACAAAGCAATTTCATCCAAGTGAAGCTAGCAGGAGGAATGTAGCTACAGTTATTGATACGAGTAAATAGGCGATATGGCTCTGTTCTTAATTCCCTTTCATTATCATGGGGAGCTCCATGAAATCCAAAACAGGGAACAGCAGCAGCTTCTAGGGGCAATCCGCCTATTTTATAGACTGGAGAGTAGCATAAATCCCCCCCAACAGACCATACCGGGCAATCCTCCCAGGCTCTTCCTTCTAATCGAAGAGCCACGGAGGATCCAAAAGTGTTTCGAGAGAAGGCAATCTATCTGATTTTAATTGTAAAAATCCAATCAATCTACGTGAAGCTAGCATGATGAATGTAACCAGCTAATGATAGAAGTCATTTATATTTATATATATATATATATATATATATATATATATATATATATATATATATATATATATATATATATATATATATATATATATATATATATATATATATATATATATATATATATATATATATATATATATATATATATATATATATATGCACAGATACTGAAGCTATAATATTACATTTCTCATGCCACGATCAGAGAGCAGCACTCATAGCTTTCTAATGGATGCTCGAGCATCGGGCCATATAAAACGTTCATAAGCAGCTGAAGACAATCGCATGAATGGCCTTCAAATGTAGAGACAGGAGTGGAGGACACTGCAGTTGTAGCAACCATTATACACAAAGAATGAGCCATATAACGCTCTGAGGGAAGCTTGCAGTATGCATAGCGGCGGAGACAGGAGGAAAACCAGGCTCTGGACACAAGCTTTCCCTACTCCAAGGCAAATAATGGATCCTGCTGACCAGCTTGTGGATGACTTCTCAGGTGCTAACATAGATGACATAAAGCAGAGTCAGATTCAGAGATAAAACGCCGTTCATCCCCTTTCCTATCAGTTTAGTGTGCTTAGAATTATGCTGAAGTGCTAGGAACAAATTGATACATAAGAAATGTGGGGTCATGTGGCCGCGTATCTTAGCAATATATCAGGATAAGGTCCAAAAACACCTCTATCAGCTTTAATAATATCAATTCCCATAGTGCCTATAGCTTTAAGAAAACGCATATTTCCACATTTCCAATAGCGACTTTAACTTGAAGCAAGAATTTCCAATTTTATTTATTTATTTATTTTATTTAATTTATTTCCTGAGTCTAAGGGTGAATGAGTAATCTGTACAAGTTGATACACCATAAAAATAGTGTCGTGGTAATCTTTAATCAAATCTGAAAAGTAACTTCTAACTCTAAAGTTCTACTCTAAAGTTAGTTATAACTTAAGAACAAGTGTGTTCCCTTTCAGTCGGTCACTACGACGTACGTCGGTATTACCGACGAATTGGGATCACTTCAGAGAGCCCCTATCAGCTTCGAGATTTAGAGAACAGGCCAATGGGCCATTGGCGTGCGAGATTTGCATCCCGCGGGTATAAACAGGAAGCGAGAGCATCGCACTGACGTCATTCACTTCGGAGCCGAACGGCGTTTGAAGTTCAGACTGCTTCCTGATTTCATCAGCGATTTCAGAGCTACTAAAAGAAGAGGAAAGAAGAGGAACGTTGTGCTGGTGTGACGGCTTTCTCCAGCGGGACCGCGAACTCAAGCTGCACTTTAAAAACAACTGCTGTTATCACAGCAACAAGGCTGTTGGTTTCAGTGGGCGTTCCCATTTTGAGTGCAAACACAGGCTGCACTATTCCCTGTGTGTTGCCGCGGTCTCCCTGGGTGCTTCAGCACTCTCTTAAAAGAGCGTTTCCTCACAAAGAGAGCAACACGGGTGTGACACTGCGTCTTTTTCAAGATGTCATTCCACCCGTGCGTTTCTGGATGCGGTCGTTCCCTCTCGCCCGCTGACGGCCACACTCACTGCATCACGTGCCTGGGCTTACAGCACGCTGAGGCAGCGTTTGTGAATAGCTCGTGTTCTCACTGCGGGAACATGACTATTGCGGTGCTTAGATCTAGACTCACCTACCTCCGGGAAGGCGGAGTCCCCCTCCCCATACCTCGATCTAGAGCTATCCCTAACCAGGATAGACCTACTTCGACGGATGACCGGGGTGATCTGAGGATAACGTTCAGGACAAACCCGCCTAGTGTCCCTACGCAGGTCCCTGAACCCTCACAAGCACCGCTGCCGGTGGCGCCACCGGAAGAGATCGCTGGTCCCGCCCACGGGCGCCCAGTCATCTCTTTCGGAGCGCCCGCGGGATGAGCAGGCGTCGATCGCAGCATCGGAGGGGGAGTTCCAGTCCTCGGAGGGTGAGGACTCGGCTGTGCTGCCTCCCTCTGGGAGAGTGGCAACGGTTGAGTCGGACCCTGAGTTGACGGCTATGCTTTCCCAGGCCGCCGAAAAGGTCGGGCTTGTGTGGAACCCTCCACCACGTCCCGAACCTTCTAGGTTGGATGATTGGTTCCTGGGGGGGGGGTCGCGCTGGTTCTCAGCGTCCCGCCCCAGTGCCATTCTTCCCGGAAGTGCATGAGGAGCTTTCCAGGTCGTGGACGACACCCTTCAGTGCCAGAAACAGACCAGGAGGCTCCTCCCTCCTCACTACCCTTGACGGTGGACAGGCCGAGGGTTACGAGAGGATCCCGCCAGTCGAACGCGCCGTCGCGATGCAGCTGCGTCCGGCGACCGCCTCCGAGTGGCGTGGTGATCCTCGTCTCCCGTCCAAAGCCTGTAGACTTTCGTCCAGTCTGACTGCGAAGGCCTACAGGTCCTGCGGACAGGCCGCGTCTGCCTTGCATGCCATGGCGTTGCTCCAGGTACACCAGGCCCAGGCACTCATGGACATGCACGAGGGTAGGTCTGACCCAGAGCTCCTCTGGGAGCTCCGGGCGGCGACGGACCTCGCCCTCCGGGCGACGAAAGTTACCGCCCGTTCCGTGGGTCAGGCGATGTCCACCTTAGTGGTCCAGGAACGGCATCTCTGGCTCAACCTGGCCGAAATGAGGGAGACTGACAAGAACCGGTTCCTGGACTCCCCCATATCGTCGGCCGGGTTGTTCGGCGACGCGGTGGAGAATTTTTTCCAGCAATTCTCGGCCGCCCAGAAGCAGACGGAGGCCATAAAACACATCCTGCACCGGCGGCCCGCTGCTGCCTCCACCCAGCCGCCGGCTGCAGCACCTCCGCCTGCCCGTCACCGAGGACGTCCTCCTGCGGCCGCCCCCGCTCCCGCCCCAGCCCAGCAGCAGCCTTCCACCGGCCGTGGGCATGGAGCCGGTCGCGGGAAGAACGTCCAGCCCGCTCAGGCCGCTGCCAAGCCAGGTGGCAAGCGTCGTCGGAAGAGACCCTGAGACGGGCCGCCCAGAGATGGAGGAAACTGCTCTTCAGGAGATGGCTGCAGCACCACTCCTTCCCCTGGTGGAGGGCCGGGGGAACACCATTTGTTTTTCTGTTCCGCCACTGGCCTCAGTGTCAGTGGCACCCAAATTTTCAATAAAAGAGCAGTTTCCAACATCTCTGGGTGCCAAGAGAGCGCGTCTGGCGGTATGCGACGCTACCATGCCTCGTACCCCTCAGACACCTCTCTCCTCGTCAACAGGGGGCGTCGGTTGTGCGGACGCACACAATGTGCCTCCCCACGCTCGCCCGTCCCCTTAGCGGATGCAGGTCGTGTGTCAGACCCAGACCCCTGCAAGGACCACTCCCATGTCGTCCTGGGGCCCCTGCGTTCCGCTGCGCTGCCCCGCTCCGGGTACGTCCGTGGTGCCGGTGATCCCGCTTGCTCGGTCTCTGGGGGCCTGGCTAGCGCTCCCCAGCCCGTCTCGCTGGATCATCCGCACCATCAGACTCGGCTATGCGATTCAGTTCGCCCGGCGTCCCCCGAAGTTCAGGGGTGTCCACTTCACATCTATACCGAAGGAGGGCGCCCCGGTGCTTCAGGCGGAGATCGCTGTCCTATTGGCGAAGGGCGCGATAGAGCCGGTCCCTCCAGCCGATATGAAGTCCGGGTTCTACAGCCCGTACTTCATTGTACCCAAGAAAGGTGGCGGGTTACGACCGATCCTGGACCTGCGTTACCTGAACCGCTCCCTCCACAGGATGCCGTTCCGAATGCTAACGCAGAAACGCATCTTCAGGTGCATCTGTCCCCAGGATTGGTTTGCAGCGATCGACCTGAAGGACGCGTACTTTCATGTCTCGATTCTCCCTCGACACAGACCGTTTCTACGCTTTGCTTTCGACGGACGGGCATACCAGTACAAAGTCCTGCCCTTCGGGCTGTCCCTGTCACCCCGTGTCTTCACGAAAGTCGCGAAGGCGGCCATTGCTCCCATGAGAGAGCGTGGTGTTCGCATCCTCAACTATCTCGACGACTGGCTGATTCTTGCCCAGTCGCGGGAGCAGTTGTGCGAACACAGGGACATGGTGCTCCGGCACCTCAGCCAGTTGGGTCTTCGGGTCAACTGGGAGAAGAGCAAACTCTGTCCCGTACAGAGGATCTCTTTTCTCGGGATGGAGATCGACTCGGTCGCCATGACTGCGCGCCTCACAGAGGAGTGCGTCCAGTCGGTGCTGAGCTGCTTGAGTACGCTCAAACGCAGTACAGCGGTTCCACTGAAACATTTTCAGAGGCTCCTGGGGCATATGGCAGCAGCAGCCGCAGTAACGCCGCTAGGGCTGCTCCATATGAGACCGCTTCAGCACTGGCTACACGACCGAGTCCCGAGATGGGCGTGGCACAGCGGGTCCCTCCGTGTCCAGGTGACGCCGAGATGCCGCCAAACCCTCACTCCGTGGTCGGACCCTTCATTTCTATGGGCAGGAGTGCCTCTAGAACAAGTGTCCAGGCATCATGTTGTCTCCACGGATGCCTCTCCCACGGGTTGGGGTGCCCCGTACAACGGGCTTGCAGTTTCAGGTCTGTGGACGGGGCCCCAACTGCAATGGCATATCAATTGCCTAGAGTTGCTGGCAGTTCGTCTTGCTCTCAGCCGCCACAAAGGGTCGCTCAAAGACAAGCACGTTCTGGTCCGGACGGACAGCACGATGGCCGTTGCGTACATCAACAAACAAGGTGGTCTACGCTCCCGGCACACAGCTGGCCCCGGGGCCTACGCAAATATGCGTTCCCCCCCAGTGAGCCTTCTTGCACAGACACGGTGCAAGGTCAGGGAGGACGAGGAGCAGCTCCTCTTGGTAGCTCCGTACTGGCCCAACAGGACTTGGTTCCCGGAACTAGTGCTCCTCGCGACAGCACCTCCTTGGCCCATTCCTCTGAGGAAGGACCTCCTGACTCAGAGAAGCGGCACCCTGTGGCACCCGCGTCCGGACCTCTGGAAACTCCATGTCTGGTCCCTGGACGGGATGCGGAGGTTCTAGGTGACCTACCACAAGCGGTAGTTGACACCATCACTTCCGCCAGAGCCCCCTCTATGAGACGGCTACATGCGTTGAAGTGGAACCTGTTCGTCGACTGGTGCTCTTCTCACCGAGAAGACCCCCGAAAGTGTTCGGTCAGATCTGTGCTCTCTTTTCTTCAAGACGGGTTGGAGCAAAAGCTGTCTCCCTCCACCCTCAAGGTGTATGTTGCCGCTATAGCGCAATCATGACCTGGTTAATGGTTAATTCATTAGGCAAGCACGATCTGATCGTCAGGTTCCTGGGGGGGGGGGGGCGAGGAGATTAAATCCGCCTCGTCCTCCCTTTATACCCTCTTGGGACTTGACTCTGGTGCTGACGCACTTCAGAGGGCGCTCTTTGAGCCTTTACAGTCAGCGGAGCTTAAGATCTTGTCTCTAAAGACAATACTCCTGATTGCATTGGCCTCAGTTAAGAGGGTAGGGGACCTGTTACGGAGGACAGCAGAAGGGAAAGGCTGTCTCCAAGCTGAGGATGGCCCACTGGATAGTGGACGCCATCGTCTTGGCTTATGAAGCCCAAGACGTGCCCTGCCCGCTCGGGTTAAGAGCCCACTCCACTAGGGGTGTTGCTTCTTCCTGGGCGCTGGCTCGTGGCACCTCGCTGACAGATATTGTAGAGCTGCGGGCTGGGCGACACCTAACACGTTCGCTAGGTTTTATAGCCTACGTGTAGAACCGGTGGCTTCTCGTGTGCTCGCTTCCCATAGTCAGCAGCTGAAGTGCCCGTTCTAAGTGTCGGCTTGCTGCGCCATTCCCTTCCCCATGGAACGGACACGTGCGCTTATTTTCTCCAGTCGAGTTCCCCAGGATTGGCGAACCCTGTTGAGTCCTCCGCACCCCTCGGCAGTCGGATGTGGCGGAGCGTCTGACGCCAGGTCTGGCACTTGTATGCATTGGTGGAACTTGTGTCGGACTGGGGTCCGTATGTCGTGACCCCTACGGCGGTCCCATACGTGTATTCTCCACGGTACAGCTCCCTACGGTGAGCTCGTGTCTTTCCCTTGGCAGAGTTCCTCTGCCGTCTCAGTTCGGTGTCGTCCCCCGCCTGTATAGGCCGGGGCCACCTCTGGGACTTCCGTATGTTGTGCTGCCCACGGCCAGCCCATACGTGTTCTCTCCACATGGTAACTCCCTCCGGGCATGATGTGGCTCCCGCAGCGTCCTTCGGGCACGCTTTCCCAGCGTTATCCAATAAGTCTGCTGAATGGGTCTTGCGGAACAGCAGTATGACTCTCCCTGCGTGAATTTCCCCGCCCGCATCAGAACGGGGTCTGAGGGGCTCTCGCTGGGCGCTGGAAGTGGTAGTAACTGTGGCGTTTTCCATAGGGATCCCAATTCGTCGGTAATACCGACGTACGTCGTAGTGACCGACTGAAAGGGAACGTCTCGGTTACGTATGGTAACCCTCGTTCCCTGAAGGAGGGAACGGAGACGTACGTCCCGTCGCCACAGTTCCTTACCATCACTGCATGGCCGAGTCACTAGTTCGGCTCCTCAGTGAAAAACGTCAGTGCGATGCTCTCGCTTCCTGTTTATACCCGCGGCGCGGGGCGGAGCGCGAGATGCAAATCTCGCACGCCAATGGCCCATTGGCCTGTTCTCTAAATCTCGAAGCTGATAGGGGCTCTCTGAAGTGATCCCAATTCGTCGGTAATACCGACGTACGTCTCCGTTCCCTCCTTCAGGGAACGAGGGTTACCATACGTAACCGAGACGTTTCTAATAGCACCTACAGCTTTTAAAAACAAGCATGTTTCCAAACTCTACTATAGCTTACGATATCACTTTAAGACAAGCACATTTCCAACATCTATAGCTTAAGAAAAAGTAGTTTTCCAGTAGCTATATTGCTTAAGCCAAGCATGCATCAGACACTATAGTTTTAACAACAAACGATTTCCAATATTGATTATAGCTTTAAACAAGCATGTTCCCGATATCAACTATTAATTAAACAACAAGCGCTTCCAATATTAATTATAGCTTTAAGAACGAGCACTTCCAATATTAGTTATAGCTTTAATATTGATTATAGCTTTAGTAATAAGGAAAATTGCGTGTTCTTAAAACTAGCTAATATTGTAAATGCTTGTATTAAAGCTATAATTAATATTGGAAGCGCTGGTTCTTAAAGCTATAGCTACTATTGGGATGCTTGTTCTTAAAGTTATATTAAAATTGAAAGTGCTTGTTCTTAAAGCTATAGTAATATGGAAAATTGCGTGTTCTTATAGATGTAAGAACAAGCACTTTCAATTTTAATATAACTTTAAGAACAAGCACTTCAAATATTAGCTAAATCTTTAAGAACAAGCATTTCAATATTAGCTAAATCTTTAAGAACAAGCATTTCAATATTAGCTAAATCTTTAAGAACAAGCATTTCATATTAGCTATAGCTTTAAGAACAAGCATTTCCAATATTAATTATAGCTGTAAGAACAAGCACTTCCGATATTATAGCTTTAAGAACCAGCGCTTCAAATATTAATTATAGCTTTAACAAGCATTTCCAATATTAGCTTTAGCTTTAAAACAACGCTTCCAATATATAGCTTTGATAACAGCACTTCAGATATTAATTATATCTTTAAGAACTAGTGCGTTCCCAATCTCAACTATAGCTTAAGACAATATCCAATAGCAACTTTAGCTTAAAACGAGTTACACATTTACAAATATACTTGCCACTATATGCCACTATAGAGACAGAACAATATCCATAAGCCTAGCATCCCAGCTGGCATTTTAACGTTTAGTCACTGTTGAATCAATGTCAGGTGCCAGTGTTGGATAACCGTTGAATTTTGTTTAGATTTTGCAAATCTATTCAACGTTGAAATAGCAACGTCATTCCAATGTCACGTTTCTCAACATAGGTGAATTTGCCAACATTGAATCAATATTGATTTTAGTTTAGATTTTGCAAATCCAATCAACGTTGAAATTTCAACGTCACTATAAAGTCCTGCTTTTCAACAGTTTATTTTGTCTGTTTTCACTAAAGTATTGATGTGTTCAACAGTACACCAAACACCTTGAAATGTATACATAAACACTAAGTTTGCGGACATGCACAGTCAGCTAGGAAGAAGCCATTTGGTCAAAGCAAGACCAGAAGATTAATAAAGACATTTCACTGACGTAAGAAACATATTTTTATTGCATGGCTGCATGTGCCAACATTTCACACAACAATTTTACGTGTCAACCATTAGAAAAACGGCCCAAACATTGGGCAACATTGAACATTGGCTGTTTAAATCTTCCCTTCTACTTCTTTCTACCACCGCCACCCATCCTCTCCGGTGCATAT
The DNA here is from genome assembly GCA_023566225.1 of Romanogobio albipinnatus. Taxonomy (NCBI): domain Eukaryota; kingdom Metazoa; phylum Chordata; class Actinopteri; order Cypriniformes; family Gobionidae; genus Romanogobio; species Romanogobio albipinnatus. Next base: position 56,601,529 of record CM042248.1, on the reverse strand, counting down.
TTGAGGTATTTTGCTATATATATATATATCTATTTTTGTTGTTGTAGTGTCAAACACACTCAGGACAGCATCTGATGAGAAAAAAAAACAAAAACAAAAAAACAGATCAGTATTAGCAAACTCTAACCTCTCAAATTGAAATATTTTGCAAATATCAACTTTTGTGGCATTGCCAATGTACCAAGTATATATAGTATTTATCAACATGCAAGGTCATTGATAATCATGTGCTTGGGTGAGCAACAAAAGGCAGTTGGTAGTAACCAGCCATGCCGGCAGAGAAGTTAGTCTTGAGCCCAGAATGAAGTGATATTAGAGCATGCTCTAAAATTATTTTTTCAATGAATTATTCTGCTTTCTATATTCAATTATTTAACACATTGTTACTACTATTTTAAAGCAAACTCACCACAGATTATCTTATAGAGATGGGTCTTCATGAAGGCAACCTTCCCACTTCTTCCTCTGAGGCTTAATTTGGCCATCATTTTATTTGTCATAGTTCTGCCGTGGTAAAACATATTTAAATTAGAATATTATATTGCAAACAAATTCATTATGAAAATGTAGCAGAGCAAGCAAGTGGGTGTGTAGGGGGAGTGCATGACAGTATATGACAGGGAACAATCACTATAAACTAATGCAAAAAAAAAAAAAGTTACTTACGCAGCCATTGACTTTTTCACATGGTCTGCAGCATCAACACCTCCCAATCTCTTCAGATGTTTACTCTGAAAACGAGCAACAAGAAATTAAAAATATAACCAGAAAAAGTGGTCAGTAGAGTCCAGACCTCCACAAAGCAGGCACATGATGAGAACAAGGAGTTTGTAGTGGTTACCAAGGTGAACAAGCCAATTGTCATAATGAAACTTTGCCAGCACTTTACAAGATTAATTACTTAACCCTTTTGTTGTCTTCGTTTTTTTATAGCACTTGTTGTCTACCGGGGTACATTAGCTACTACGAGCATAACACACACACCTCAGAATTGCATGAAGCTGGAAAAGGCACTTCCTGCATCAAAGACATTACCCAGATGAAAACATACTGTGCACGCTCTATAGGCCCCATGCGCCCATAAAACATGTACACCTCTTCATCTTGTCTGTCTCTGATCAAAATGTGAAATGCCCCATATGAACAGGGTTCCTACAGGTTTCTTCAAGTGAAATTCAAGTCTTTTAAAGACCTTTTTATATAAAAAAATAATACCCATTTCACGTCCCAACCAGCAAAGAAAAACGTCTCGGGTTACGTCTGTAACCCTTGTTCCGTGAATGAAATCAGCCCAATCCTATTGGTGTACGCCATGACGTAGTATGTGACGGCATACCCGGAAGCTACGAAGGGACGCCGGAACATAGTAGCATTAGCCTTCCACGATGAAGCGGCGCGCTCTGATGTGATCGGCGTGGCTACGAGATGCAGTGTCTCGTTCCCTTCTCAGGGAACAAGGGTTACAGACGTAACCCGAGACGTTCCCTTTCGAGGGAACTCGCACTGCGTTGTCATCGTGACGACACTAGGGGAAAGTAATACCGACTATGCCGTGCCAATCACTCGGCCTCCCAGTGTAAAGCTGGAAACCAGGCAAAATTAGGAGTCGAGCACTCTGGCACCAGGCTAACGTAATCTAAGTCATTAAGTCATTGATTCGTTCAGTATGAAAACACTGCTGTGTGTTGCTCAGAGATGCAGATACAGTGCTGTGTCTTTGTTTTCAACTATATTTCGGTGGCGAAAGAGCAAAAAACGGCAATATGGAATATTAACGTTTTGTTTAGTAAACTTGCATAAAATCAAGATCACATTTGAAAAACTACAATCTTTGTGTGAGATCTTATATAATATAAATATAGCATGCAGTGTACTCTAATGCGCACCCACACTAGTCTAATCAACAGAACTACAGTGTGTGCACTCTCTGGGTGTGTGTGAGGGATATACTCGAATAATGTCAGATCGCACATCATTAAAACAACAATTACGATATTATTGCAGACGATAGTGCATACCCCTAGTTGTGTTGCAGTCTATTGTTGTGGTGCTTTAGCGCGTGATCTTCATTTACCGAAGGCATCAGATCACGTGTTCGCAGTATTTTGTACTCTGACCCGGGGCTGTGATGCGTTCTCAATTATTGGTTCCACCACTCTTTGTTTGTACTACATTATTTAATCAAAATAATCGTGGTTGACAAATTAAACTTTTGAGGAAAAATACAATACGGAGAAGTTACATACAGCACAATTTTTAAGACCCAGACATCAAAATTCAAGACTTTTTAAAGTCTCGTTAAGGTATTATTTCCAAATTAATAAATTAAATGCTTTTAAGGCTTTTTAAGACCCCCAGGAACCCTGATGAAGCTGTACTTAGATCAGTTTGAGTGTTTGTGTCTTGTACTCAATCAGGGAGAGGCATCTCTACAAATCTTTAGAATTGAAATTCAAGGCTTAAAGCAAGAAAATATTTGAGGCCTGAAAAGTTGTCAGGGAGGAAGTGTGCAATGTATTGAATTAATTTAAAAGTGCTCTTTGCCTGAAATCAGGAATGGTGCTTGAGAACTTTAAGCCCTGTACATTAGAGTTGTAAAACCATGTTTCACTAGCCTGATACTTGACCCCAATACCACCTGAGGGTTAAAACTTACCAGTTTTGCTCCCTCATTCTTGTCCTCCAGGTGATTCTCTAAAGCTTCAAGCTCTTCTTCAGTGTTTGCCCGCTTCACTTCATAACTTGTTCCAGCAGATGAGTTGGCAACGTGAATTGTATCCTTGATTTCGATAAGGAGCTGAAGAACTCTCTTCTGGAATTCTAGCCAAAAAAGAAGTGACCGATTATTATTTTTATAATCATAATTTTTTCATATGCCCAATAAAAATGCACTGCAACAACTCAACATTTTATCAAGAATATTTGTGATATTTCTAGTCAAATGTCTAATTTCTATTCAAAATAAATCTCATACACTATCATACACAAGACACCTAAAAAGCAACTTGTATTTAGACAATTTTCACTTTTCATGCAAATTTTCACTTAAAATAAATATACAAATCTGCCAGTGGAGCAATTTATTTATTTTTGCTTGTAATAATAATTTACAAAAAACCTTACATGTGTTACCATGTGCCAATCTGAAAAATCAGGTTAGTTTGAAGAATCAGTACAGTGTCATATTGAACTGCTATTGAGTCTGATTTAACTGAAACTTTGGGGACAATTAGGGACACTGGAAGACTCCTAATTATTCATCAGCACAAAAAAAAAGAATAACATTACTTTTTTCAGACATCGGGAAGTCTTCCTTCCTCAACTTGTTTGAGTGTGCATGCGTCGACATCGCCTTGGCTGCATTTGGGGGATCCCTTTCAGCTCTCATAGACTTCTCAGGAGGCTGCCTAAGGCTTCGGTCGATAGTCGTTCTTGGGGTGTCACTGATGGAGAAAATGTGTACTTTATGGGTTGCAACCCATAATGGTCATGTACAAGCACACCCCAGACAGATACACTGCAAAAAATGCTCCTTATTTAGTATTTTATTCTTGTTTCCAGTCCAAATAAATAAAAAAATGCTTAAATCAAGATGCATTTACTAGATAAGTAAAATGACATGATATTTTTTCTTGTTTTCTTGAAAATAAAATCAAAATGAAGTGAGTTTTTGCTTAAAACAAGCAAAATTATCTGCCATTTTGATTTTATTTTCAAGAAAACAAAAAAAATATCATGTCATTTTACTTATCTAGTAAATGCATCTTGATTTAAAGGGCACCTATTAAGTAAGAAGAGCATTTTTTGCAGTGTACAAGTATCTTAAAGAGATCCAGTATTTTTTTCCCCACATGCCAGAATATGTTCCTAACAACACCCTCACCTCTTACTGCTCCTTGTGGGTTCAGAAGCATTCTGAGACCTTGAGAAGGACTCTGAGGAACTCCGCCACCGTTTCTGCACAGGTGACTTGAACCGACTCCTTCGGCTTAATTATATGGATAAAAAAATACATAAATTAAAAATATTGCTATGACCGTTATTGCAAATGAAGTCTAAATTCTCAAATTAGTGGCAATGATCATTTTGCATTGTAGGTTTTATTTTAAAAAATATATCTCATGTGACATTTGTTGAGGTCTGTGCCAAACATTTTCTTACATCTGGAAGATTTGATCTGGAAGTTCAGACTCTGCAGCTTTATAGTGACAGTATTATACTTTTGCATAATTAAGGGCGTGGCCACTTTGAGTGGCAGGTGGATTGCCGTTTGTCTGCTGTCTGTTAGTCATCACGTCACCTCAGCTCCGCCCACATCCCGCCTCTTTGCCCATTTTCTGTTATCCAGGAGTGACGCCCGGTAAGGCGTTGCTAAGCTGGCAACAGCCAGCTCCCTACTTTACGCTTCAACGGCTCTGCAGAATCCTATGGGTGACGTCATTAACACTACATCCACATTTTTATACAGTCTATGCCCCTGTCCCTAAACTTAACCCTCACAGGAAACATTCTGCATTTGTACTGGTCCCCACAATGTAATATAAACAAGGACACACACACACACAGAGAACGGTGGTTGGCTAGCACTAACAGCGGTTCGCGGTTAAACTAAGTTAGTCTACCCGTACACACACAGAGAGAACGGGGGTTAACTAGAACTAACGGCGGTTCGCGGTTAAACTAGTCTAACTTACCCGTACACACACACAGAGAGAGAGAGAACGGCGGTTAAGTACACACACACGCGCGGTTGGTGGTTAAACTAAGTTAGTCTGCCCATACACACAACTTTAATTAACACAATACGTATTATATGAGCCAGAGTCAGGCACATTCAACATTTATTTAGGAATTTTCACGTTATAAAATGTGACTTCAAAAACTTTGCTTACCGTTGAGCTGTTACCCTCAAATTCAATCCGAACCGGTCCAGCTAGCCTGATGATGACGACACAGGCCAACTTCGCGCCATGCTTCGCGCATGCGCAAGCGGGTGTTGTCTGGAACCGTCAGAGCCAATAGAATCCAGTTCTAGTCACCGCCTTTGTGTGATGGACAACCGGAGTCCTCCAATCAAGCCATACATCTTGTATACTTGTATAATTGTGTGTGTGTGTGTGTGTGTATGTATATATATATATATATATATATATATATATATATATATATATACACATAATAAAAATAAACCATAACAAGCATGTAATTAACACAGATTATTTTTCAAAATGAGAGATTATTCAAACAATAATGAAAAAAAATAAAATATATATATATCTTTTCATTATTGTTTGAATAATCTCTCATTTTGAAAAATAATCTGTCTTAATTACATGCTTGTTATGGTTTCTTTTTATTATGTGTTTATAACGCTCCAGACTATCTATCTATCTATCCATCTATCCATTCAACAAAATGTTTAAAAGTCATGGTTGTAAAAATATATTGATTTGATGTAGTTGAAGTGGTGTTGTGAACTAACCACAGATTCATCATAGGAATATCAAACCACTCAAAAATTTTTTATATTCCTATGTTGAATCTGTGGTGAGTTAACAACACCACTTCAACTATTTGGTGTTCAACGTTGGTTTGACGTTGAATTAATGTTTTTTCATAAACTGACATTATTTCAACCACATTTAAACGTTTAATGTCGGTCGAATGCCAGCTGGGTATTTTACTGAAACGACTAAGCTTAAGCAAAGCAATGCAAATACCATTTTCAATTACGTTGCCAATTACCTGATAATTTTCAACAGTGTTTTAAAATTAACTTAGCTTCATGAAGACACAGATGAATGAGAGTGAAAATTGCCAGCTGAGACATAGGCTTGATATACTTAACTTGTGGAGTGCAGATTTCACTGAAATTGTTCTTGAGTCAGCCACAAAAGTTTTAAGTATAACTTCAGAGAGTCCATGAAAATAATGCAGCGATGCAAACTCCAAATTAGTAGTGATGGGCAGACCGAGGCTTCGTGAAGCACTGAAGCAGTTGAAGCAAATGTGCCATATTGTTTCGAAGCTTCGAATCAATCCGACACCCGTTTCTACAGCGACATCTAGTGGTCACTTGCATGTGTTGATCTGAAATACCTTGTCAATGATCCATGAAAAAAATTACAAATATTTTTTAACATCTGTCTGACAACTACATGATCTTGGTTGTGTAAACTGTAGCCTCCTCATTGTTAATAACTATAGTTTTTTGTGTGGTCATGAAAAATTTACATTAATAAAATAAATAAAGCCACAATGTGTCACATTTGTTACATAATTTTTTTTTCCAAAAATATTATTTGCTCTGCTGTTAATATATAATAAGGAGTTAGCTGACTTCTTTTATTACATATAATTTCTCCAGCCTTTAAAGAAATCCTCTCACATGGGACACTTGTTGTCCTCTGCACCCTCCAAAATGCCAGGATGAGCTCTTCAAATGGTGCATCAAGGCTCGCTGCCTATCACAATACACACAGCTCACTTTATTTGGTGCTTCCAAACGGAAATGCTCCCACACCACAGATGTACGGCATCTCTTGTAATAGACAATAACAAAGATAACTTCCTGATTAACAACATCCTCATACTGGATATACATTTTTATATACACAAATGCAAGTTCTTAAAGGTGAAACCAAGATTTTATTAATTTCATAATGAGTTTAACTCTATACAAAAACCCTCAAAGTTATGAAAAGGCAATCAGTCTTTGTTACATTATAGGAAAATATGATCTTCAAACAAAACCCTAGCCCCTTTAATGTTTTTTGTGTCTTTTATTATGATTTGCCTGATATATTTTTCTGCTGTACTTTCAAGCACCTGATCTGTATTTTGTAATACAAAAATGTTCTGTTATTGCCATGCTGTCTGTATATGACTATTTGTTCGGCAATAAAAAAAATGTACGGCATCTCTCATGTGGAGCCTCCGTTTTTATCTATTCTATTAATATATCTATCTATATATCACCTATGAATCTATATAATTCTATATATCTCAATTATGCTGTGCTATCTATCTGTCACTATCTAACTTAACCTATATGAATGTGTCACTATATCTATCCTATCCGTCACTGTTTACTATCAGTCAATATATCTCATTTAAATCTAGCCTAACTAACCAAAGCGCACTATAAATCTCACTTAGCTAAATCACAAAATCACTATCACAAAATCTCTCTCCTCTCACAAAAACCCTCGAGGTGAAGATGGATTTACTTCACTTTTAAACTGTTGTGAATTAGGTTTATACAGATGTGTGACTGTGTGGTTTGTTCCCGCCCCCTTTAATCAGCGCAGTTTCGGCAGGCGCCACCTGATGAAACACTTCAGAGCTTCATTTAGCCATAGTCACGTGACATGGGTGTTTCGAATCACAGTTCGGAGCAGTGTTTCCAAACATCTGCGCTTCGGGATCTCGGCAAAGCCCCGAAACGTCTGTTTCGCGTCAGCCATCCCTACAAATTAGACAATTTATGAACCATGAGACAAAATCGCAAGTTCAAGTTTACAACCTGAATGAATGTTAGGTGAACTGTGTGGGGTCGAATTGCTCTCATTATATTTCGCACAGCACAAAACCTTGTGATATGATTCTGTTTTGCCTGCCGATATCCCCATTTAATTAGTTCCTGACCAGTGCTTTAAGTGGGCCGGTACGCGCCGGTACTCAGTACCGCCACTTCCAAATATAGCTCTTGAGCGTACCGCCACCTCTCCGTGCGCCCAGAACGTGCTTTTAGCGTACCGGTACGCTCATTTGCGAGCAGAGACTACATTACCCATACACCCTTGAGTTTTACAAGTGAAAAGCGCATGCGTCGCTTTTGCCGCTGTCAGTGTCAACAACTCAAAGTGGTCCGGAGAGGGTGTGTGAAACGCCACGTGAGACTGGGTTGGAAACGCGCAACCATAGCTGCTCGTTTAAAATCTATGGTAAAAATACAAAGCACTTGTGCCGCGGACGAGGACGAGAGTGGCACCACTTCTACCGATGACAACAGCCGCATGTTGTAGCTGGGTCGTTCCTGTTATACAGTGACTTTTCTGTCTGTATGATTTACTTACTCATATTTTCTATAAAATGAGTCACATAAGAAAAGGCTTAAATTATAAATGTAGGTCTTCTTTATCACTTAAACAGATATAATAGGTATTAAAAATACTATTTTGTATTTTGCACACCTTTTTATTGATATATGCATTCAATTTTATCATGTCCTCAGTGCAAAGTAATCAACTAGCCTATACAACTACACAACAACTATAAACCATGAAATGATGAAATATTCAAAATACTCAAAATATTTTTAGATTATGTTATAGAATAGGCTAAACTACCTCTAGTTATACATATAAATCATGTGAAACTATAGTTATTTTTATTTTTTTTACAATTGTCTTCATTTACTGTGTCCCTGAAGTCATCTTCCACCCTGTTAGTATGTATTTCTCGACTTCCAAAAAAGACCACAATTTCATTGAGACAATTTTCAGGAAATTACATAATTAGTTTTTCCTGCTGGAATTCAACCGTACCAAATTAAGTAAGCTTCAACTCTCACCTCTACCTTTTTTTTGTAGTTTTTGAAATGTTATCCTGCTTGTCCCACTCTTAAAGTTCCACCCTGTTAGGCTCTGTTATGAAGAATGTTTGTCCGGTCAAAAAAATGTTAAAACATATCTGACATAGTTATAAAAGTTCTGTTTATCTGTAAAAGGTTAGTTAGCTAAACGTTGATCCCTCAAAGAGCTACGGCTAACTTATCTTAACATTTTCCACCCTGTTGATTCCGCCCTGTTAGATCTATTAACTTAACAGGGTGGAAATTCTAATAGAATAAATCGTATTTTGTGTATATTGCAAATTCTATAAACACATATATGCATATATAAATATTATATATAAAACCATGTTATATAGGTGCAGTGGCAAATCATGCAGGACAATGAGGGAAAACTCATCCACTGTTATGGTCTTCCACCCTGTTAGGCAAGTCCTTTTTAAATAATAATTTGACAGCAACGTTAAATGTTTTGCATACTTATGTTTCATTTTGGGAGGTGAGGATCATTAACAGCCTATACAATATATGTTTTTGAACACATTTTTTATTATTTACCATCCTGTTGGCAAAAATGGGTACAAAAAGTACCTGTTCTTAATAATCAAGACATTTTATTCATCAATAATAGTTTTGTTATTGTTTCAAGAATTTAAAAAAAATACCATGAGACATATACTATCCAAGAAAAACGTATTGTTTAACTTTTACATTATTAACATTTTGTGATAACTATGTATATGTCCCTAACAGGGTGGAACACCTTCACGGCCCGTGTCTGAACAATTAATCTACCCATAATTATTATTTTTTTAGTCCCTGAGCTTGACCAATATGTATTCCGAATAGTTAAACATGTCACCATTTTGGTAGAATGCTAAAAGCATGAAAATCATGTACTTTTTTTTCAAACATTTATGAAGCCAAAATGTTACCGCATACCAGGAATGACCCAGCTATAGTTTCTAACTGTGTTGCTATTTGATTAGAAAAAAGAAAGAAAAAAGTGAACATTGGCCTGCATGGTAGCCTAATTAGGTGCCGTCAATGGTCTTGCTTTGTAAATAAACCCTTATTGTAACAAATTATATATTTACACAATTACAAGAACTATATGTAAGTTCTAAGGCTGAGAACAAGTTAGAAAGAGCTTTAAAATACGGACCTTCTTGAATTATTGACTAAAAAATCCCCCCATAACCACGCCCCCAACAAAGCCCCGCCCCCTCTGGTGAGTACCGGCACTTTATTTTTTCCACTTAAAGCACTGTTCCTGACACATCTTGTATTAAAGCAAAACATGCATTTGAGCAGTGAGTGATTTTAACTAATAAATACCTCTCTGACGGCCACCTCTCAGGATCACGTCTGTGACGATCGGCCGCCGCCCATCGCTGCTAAACACGCCGCAAATAGAACACCCGACGTATCTGAGAGTCGAGACACAGAACCCAGTGAAACGTTTGCCAAATGATAAAATTACAGGCTCATCAAGCGGGGTTGCTTTCGTTGAGAAGATAGCTTGTAACGTTAGAACTTGAACCGCCACACTCGGGTAAGCTGGAAAAAAAAATCATTCTTACGAGACAGCAGTTAGTCTAGTAATAAGCTGACGAAAGTATCCAACACATGGTCATAATTGTTGCTGCTCCCTTAGTTATGAAATCGTATATGTCCTGATATAATTCTGCTGAAAATGCAGCTGCTGGCGTTTGTATGTAATATTGAATACATTATTTGCAAAAATAATGCTCACATTGCATGATTGAATCATTAGCCAACACATACTGATCTCACTCAATAGAACACAGAGTGAAAGGCAATGCACTTTAACCCTTGTGTTATGTTGCGGGTTAATTTGACCCGTTTTGATTTTTAAGTTGTCAGAAATATCAGTTAACCTACTTAACCTAACCTGACTTTTTCTCATTTAGGGTCATGAACATGCATGCAAAGTTTCAACACGCTGATGTGTTTTGGCATCATATTTTAATGTTCTAAGGCAATTGTAGAGACCCAAAATAATAAAATTTATTGGTTATATTTTGTTATTTTAGTTTTTTACTAACCTATGAAGCTACAAAATTAGCTTTTCCCCATTTTTTCAATACAGAAATATTTTTTGTATGCCACAAATGCTAAAAATGAGCTATAATTTCTTTTTTCAATCTATCTGAAATACTATCTAACCTACATTGTTTTTCTTGAAATTGTGTGACCTTTTCTCATTTAGGGTCATGAACATGCATGCAAAGTTTCAACATGATAATGCGTTGTGAAATGTGCATATCAAAATTGTATACACTCTTGCTGTTTGTGGATCAATTTGACCCATATAGGACAGCTGTTCAAAAGCAACTGTACAGACACAAAATACAAAACACTTTGTTGTATCTCAGAGCTCTTCAACTATTAACAACTTCATGAAGGAGTGTTTTGAAATTGGCCATCACTGTATAAGTCGTAAAAGTAAAGTTTAAAACAAGTTATAGACGTTTATGAACATGAAAATATATAACATATATATTTTTATATTTTATATAAAATATACATTTATATAAAATTCTAAAACCTCAAGAAAATCAAAGCTAAATATCTGAACAAATTCTGTACCAAATTTTAGGTTGATATCTAAAAAAAACCCCAAAAAACGTTTTTGTGTGCAGTACCAACGTTTTCCACTAGATGACATGTAGACTCTTCGATTTCCATATATGGTTTGAGTGATCTGAACGTTATATTTTCATACTTTTCAAAATATCTATGAAGTAGACATCCTATTGAGAAGTAGTTTGGGCAGTAATGTTAATATTTGATTTGTATTCAATCTCTAAAATGCATATAAAAAAAACATGGAAAGAGTCAAAACGTGCGTTATAGTTTGGTACCGCATCACAAATGACGAATCTATCGCTATTTATCTCCTGCTCATCTCTTTTGAAAATCAGTCACCAAATATGAAAATTAGAGTCAGAAAGCTTTAAAATGCTATATAGTTGGTCAAGATTACTGTAGGTTTAGACTAAGATAGTATTGTTCTAAATGTATAAAGGCAAGTGTCCTAAGGGCCAATCTTAAAAATAAAAATAAAAATGGTTAAAAGTATTTTTATAAATCGTAAATTCAGAGATTTATTCTTTGTAATGTGTGAAAAGTATTGATATTAAAAGTTAATTGTTTGTACCTGATTGTATGTGTTTTTTCATAGTGTGATTTTTGGGGAATTGTATTGAATCCAATTAGGGTCAATTTGACCCGGACCATAAGGGGTGTAACCAGAAATCGAACAGTGCACAAGGGTTAAGAGCCTTGTGTATGTTCGGTGATTTGTTAAAGCAGACTGCACAAAATGCATAGCGATAAGCAAAGGAAAACCAATAAATTCTTATCCTGAATGCAAAGCAGCGAGCAGCAAGTAGTAAGAGCAAACTGGATCTACTTTAAATAGGCGCCCTGCTTTTAGCGTAGCCATTAGTAGCGAGGGGAGTTGAAACAGCTGATGCAAATCAGCTGATGAGACATTATTGTTACCAATAGCGTTAGCAGCGTCTTGACTACTTGGCCTGCCAGAACTGACGCTGACGCTCAATTTTATTGACCAAATATTTTAGTTTGTCTTGGATATTTTTTTTTATTATATCAGGTAACATTTTAAGCTGTCATTTGCTCATGTTACAATCTGCCCCTCACATGTTACAATGTACCCCACCTATGGGGCATGTTGTCACAATTCACTTCCATTCTTTCGGGGTAAATCAAGAGAAAAGTATACACTGTATTAATGAAACAAAACCACATAATTTTACTAGACATGTGGGGAATTAATGGGAGAAAAAAAAACATACTCTGAACCCCAAGTGAATTTACACAAATTGAGAAAGTCAAAAAGCGTTAGGTTGTGCCCCGCTCTCCCCTACTGTTACATTCCCTTCTCAGTCTAGGGGATTAGGAGGAGGAGGGAGTAACAAGACAAAAAGATCACTAAAAGTTAATAAATAAATAAACGTGGAGGAATCTCCTTTTCCACTATCCCAGCTTTGTTAACTTTTACACTTGTTATTTCCAGAAAAAGGTTTCCACAAATTTTTACTAACACCATAAAAGAAAAAGAAATGGAAGAACCAATAATATATTGAACAAGTTTTTTATTAAAGGGTTAACAAAAACCAGTAAATAAATACAGATCAGAAAACAGATAACAAACGTCTCGGTTACGTATGTAACCCTCGTTCCCTGAGGAGGGAACGGAGACGTACGTTAGTGACTAACGAATGGGGGTTTCGCTTAGAAGCCTATCATCTTCGAGAATTCAACAGCGCCCAATGGCAGTGCCAATGCCATGGGCATGCGGAATTTGCATGCGTAACTCCGCCCCACCCTGTGGGTATATAAGGAAGTACGCTAGCAACATCGCATTATGTTACTGCTTTGGAGCCAAGACTGAACTCCGCATACTAGCAACACAGCTGACGTGGCAAAGGAAACGTACGTCTCCGTTCCCTCCTCAGGGAACGAGGGTTACATACGTAACCGAGACGTTCCCTTTCGTTCAGTCACTACGACGTACGTTAGTGACTAACGAATGGGGGTTCCAATACAACAACGCCACTCAGCTGTCATCCAGTGCCCTGCGTAAGTGTGAGTACCCTGTCGTAAGACTAGTACGGACGAAGGACTCCCACTTATCACAGGATTACCAAGGTACACTGGGAAGCATATCCCAGTGAGGGAATGCCAAGATGCCTACCCGTGGGGAGGACTTAGAGAATACACATATGACCCGCTAAGGGCTGCATATGGAAGATCTCTAGGGTACCAGCCGAAGGTGGATTTTTAACCCTAGGGGCGGCAGGGACTTGCCAAGGGAAAGACACCTGCTCGCTGAGGAGGCTTACGGTGGAAATACTCGTGTGGGGGTCGCCGGAGGGGAACCATGCACACGGAGCACCTGGCCGGACATGAGGGTCTGGGCTCGAAAGGGCAGACTGAACTGATGTCGGCGTAAGCAGTGCTGGAGGAGCTCAGGGCTCTCGGGGAGCTCACCTGAGGGAAAATATCGCACGTATCCAGTCCTTGGAGTGGAATGGCGAGCAAGCGAAGACACCTGAGCCTGGCCCATTACCGGCCACCCGTAGGGGCGAGTACATAGTCGGACACTGGCTCCACTCGGAGATTGTAGAATCTGGCGAATGTGTTTGGTGTCGCCCAGCCTGCAGCTCTGCAGATGTCTGTTAGCGAGGTGCCATGCGCTAAAGCCCAAGAGGAGGCCACACTCCAGGTGGAGTGTGCCCTGACCCCAAGGGGACATGGTCGACCTTGCTGCTGGTAAGCCAAAACAATGGTGTCCACTATCCAGTGAGACAACCTCTGCTTTGAGAGAGCACTTCCCTTCCGCTCTCCACCATAACAGACAAAGAGCTGGTCTGAGGTCCTGAAACATTGCGTACTGTCTACATAGGCGCGGAGAGCGCGTACTGGACAGAGCAATGCCAAGGCTGGGTCTGCCTCCTCCAAAGGCAGCGCTTGCAGGTTCACCACCTGATCTCGGAACGGAGTGGTAGGAACCTTGGGCACATATCCGGGCCGGGGTCTCAGGATCACGTGAGAGTTAGCCGGCCCGAACTCAAGGCACGCTTCGTCAACCGAAAATGCTTGCAGGTCCCCGACCCTCTTAAGAGAGGCCAATGCGGTCAGCAGAGCCGTCTTCATAGACAAGAACTTAATCTCAACCGACCGCAAAGGCTCAAGGGAGGCCTCTGCAGAGCACTTAAGACTACTGAGAGGTCCCAAGAGGGAACGAGAGGAGAGCGAGGAGGATTCAGTCTCCTCGCCCCCCTCAGGAACCTGATGATCAGGTCGTGCTGACTTACCTTTTTGTCTCCCAGGAGATCGTGGTAGGCAGACATTGCGGCCACATACAATTTAAGGGTGGAAGGAGACAGCCTTCGCTCCACCCCCTCCTGGAGAAACGATAGCACGGACCCGATCGGGCATTTCCAGGGGTCTTCCTGGCGGGAAGAGCACCATGTGACGAAGAGGTCCCACTTCAACGCATAGAGGTGTCGTGTAGACTCTGCCCTAGCGGAAGTGATGGTAGCGACCACCGCAGGTGGAGGGCTACTCAAACCAGCCGCGTCCCGTCCAGAAGCCACACGTGGAGCTTCCAGAGCGCTGGACGCGGGTGCCAAAGGGTGCCCCGTCTCTGAGTGAAAAGGTCTTGACTCAGAGGAATAGGTCAGGGAGGGGCTGTCGCAAGGAGTAGTAGTTCTGAGAACCAGGTCTGGCCGTGCCAACGGGGCGACCAACATGACCTGCTCCTTGTCCTCCCTGATCTTGCACAGTACCTGTGCGAGAAGGCTCACTGGGAAACGCATAATTGCGTAGCCCCGACGACCAGCTGCGCGCCAGTGCATCCGTGCCGACCATAGGTCAGGGAATAATACAGGGAGCAATGGGAAGAGTCCTGGGAGGCGACAGGTCTACCTGTGCGTCGCCGAACCGTTCCCATATCAGCTGGACCGTCTGGGGATGGAGTCTCCATTCTCCAGGAAGTGGCTGAAGCCGTGAGAGCTCGTCGGCTGCACGGTTCAGGACTCCCGGGATGTGGACAGCATGAAGGGACCTCAGATGCTTCTGACTCCATAAAACGAGATGGCGGGCGAGTTGAGACATACGGCGGGAGCGTAGACCACCCTGGTGGTTGATGTACGCTACTACGGCCGTGTTGTCTGTCCTGACTAGTACATGTTGACCCTTCAGCAACGCTCGGAAGCGGTGCAGGGCGAACCGTACTGCCAGTAACTCGAGGCAATTGACATGCAGGAGGCGCTGGGGTCCTGTCCAGGAGCCTGCGGCTGCTTGTCCATTGCACATGGCACCCCAGCCCGTGGATGATGCATCTGTTGATACAACAAGATGCCTGGAAACTCGTTCTAAGGACACACCGGTCCGTAGAAACTTGAGGTTCGACCACGGGGTGAGAGTCTGTAAGCAGGCCCGAGTCACTTGTACCCGGAGCGTGCCAGACCGCCATGCCCATCTCGGGACTCGATCGCGTAGCCAGTGCTGAAGCGGTCTCATATGTAGCAATCCGAGCGGCGTCACCGCGGCTGCAGATGCCATATGCCCCAGGAGTCTCTGAAAAAGCTTCAGTGGGACCGCATTCTCGCCCTCGATTTGACGAAGGCAAGTCAGCAGAGACTATGTGCGCGCTCGCTGGTAAGCAGCACGCACCTGCGACCGAGTTGGAAACCACACTGAGAAAGGAGATCCTCTGCACGGGGCAGAGTCGCTCTTCTCCCAGTCGACCCGAAGGCCCAGACGGGCTAAGTGCCGGAGCACTTGGACTCTGTGTCCACAGACCTGCTTACGAGAGTGACCCAGTATGAGCCAGTCATCGAAGTAGTTCAGGATGCGAACCCCGTGCTGCCGAGTGGCGCAAGGGCTGCCTCGATAGACTACGTAGAGTCACGAGGGGACAGAGCTGCCCGAATGGGGGGACTGCGTACTGAATGTCCGCCCCTCGAAGCAAACCGTAGGAACGGTCCGCGTCGAGGAAGGAGACATGAAGTAAGCGTCCTTCAGGTCGATCGCTGCAACCAATCTACCAGACGAACGCGTCCAAAGAGGCGTTCGCTACCGACATCCTGAACGGAAGCCTGTGAAGGATCGGTTCAAGACGGGCAGATCCAGGATTGGCCATAACCCACCGGTTTCCTAGGGTACAATGAAGCAAGGGCTGAGAAGCTGGACTTCATTCCGGCTGGAGGGACAGGCTCGATTGCACCCTTCGCCAGT
Source organism: Romanogobio albipinnatus (assembly GCA_023566225.1). Lineage (NCBI taxonomy): Eukaryota > Metazoa > Chordata > Actinopteri > Cypriniformes > Gobionidae > Romanogobio > Romanogobio albipinnatus. The sequence continues at coordinate 56,585,157 of CM042248.1, read as the reverse complement.
AGGGTGACAACCTCTGCACGCATGACAGGGGATAGGCCCCATCATAGCGGGCGGCCTCCCCAGAGCGGGGAGGAACCTGCGCGAACTGAATCGCGTAGCCGCGCCTGACGGTCTTCGCGACCCAGCGGAACAGTCCCGGAAGCTGAAGCCAGACTCCCAGGAACTGCACCAGCAGGGTCATTCGGACCACAGACGTACCCAGGGTGGGGCAGCGAGGCAGCGTTACCGGCCCGGACATGGGAGGCTGTTGGGGGTCCCGGTGCGGGGTCACGGTTAACTGCTGCGTCCTAACAGAGGAGACCAGGGAAGGACGCACGTTCCACTGGGGTCTGCTCTGAGAGGAGGCTGGCGAGAGAGAGGGACGAGAGTGGCGGGGCCCGGAGGTGGCACACACTGCCATCACCGGTCTCTGGGTCCTCAGAGACAGGAACATGAGTTCTTTCCAAGCGCTGCTAGCCCGAGGGCCAGCAGCAGAAGGATTTTCCCCCGGCCCTCCACCGGGGGAAGGAGAGGCCCTGCTACCATCCCCTGGAAAGAACTGGAACCCATCTCTGAGTTGTCCACCTCCAGCCTGGCGTTTAACCAGGCTGAGGAGCGGACTGGGCGTCATCCTCAACCACCTCCACGGCGCGGCCCAGGTGAAGGCTGCTGCTGGGGCCGGGCGGGAGGAGGGAGGGCGCCCTCGGCGGCGAGCAGACCGAGGCGACTGAGCCGGCGGCTGGGTGCAGCAGCTGGCCGCCGGGGCTGCACGTGTTACAGCCTCAGTCTGCTCTGGGGCGGCCGAGAACCGTTGGGCGCAGTTCTCAGCCGCGCCACCGAAGAGGCCAGCCTGGGATATGGGTGAGTTGAGGAGGCGGGCCCGCTCAACGTCCTCCACATCACCAGGTAAGGCCAGGTGTTCTCCCGGACCACAGCTGTGGACATCGCCCGACCCAGGGAGCGTGTGGCCACCTTCACCGCCCGGGGGCGGGATCAGTTGCGGCACGCAGCTCATTGAAGAGCCCTGGGTCGGCTCCACCCTTGTGCATGTGCAAAGGGGCGGCGGCCTGCCCGTAGCTCTGCAGGACCACGCCACCGAAGTAGACGAGCCCACAGGCTTTGGGAGGGTGCTTAGGACAGCCACACCACGCCACGTCAAGCCCCCTGTGGACACCGTAGTGCGCAACAGAGAGTTCAACAGTGGGGGTGAGGGGGCCCCAGTGTACCCTAGGCCGCGGCCCCATCAAGGGCAGAGAAGGCAGAGGAGGCCACCAAACGGTCGCGGGAAGCACGGGGACTTCCGGGACCGCGTGATCTCCTCATGCACCTCAGGAGCAAAAGGCATTGGGGGCGGGACCCAACAGCTGTCGGGTGCCGTCCCCAAAAACCAATCGCGCAACCACGAGCACTCGCGACTGGGCGGAGTTCCACACCAGCGCGAGGCTCGCGGCTGCCCGAGATAACATGGCTGTCAACTTTAGGTCGGATCAGGCAGTGCTGACACACCCGGAGGCGGAGCACAACCTAATCGTCATCCCCAAAGGACTCCAGCCCACCTTGGGATGCGGCGATCGACATCTCACTGCTATCTGGAGCGTGAACGAAACGAACGAGGCGTCAGAGACGGGCCGCTGTTTCAGTCCAACACTCGCGGGTTTAAGCAATGTGCGAGAGGGGGCGTGGCCCGAGGATTGATCGTCGGGGTTCTTAATACCACGGCACCGCACTCAGGTCACCCTGGCCACCAGCCAAAGTACCACCTCTCTCGGAGACGGTAGATTGGGGTGTGGCAGAGGGGACTCTCTCTCCTTGCGGAGATCACTGAGTCTCGACCGCGACATCGCGATGGTCACGTTCCCGCAGTGGGAACATGACACATCCACAATCACTGCCCGAACGTGCTGAAGCCCAAACACGTCAAGCAGTGAATGTGCCCATAGACAGCAACGGAGATCGATCGCACCCGGAAGTGCAAGGGCGAACCGTCTTGAAAAAGACGTGCCACACGCAAGCTCTTTTTGTGAGAGGAAAGCTCTGCAGAGTGCCGAAGCGCCCAGGGAAAACACACACAGCTGTTGCAGATCAGCAGGCAGGCAATGCGAGATCGCTGGAATGCGCCGTCACACCAACACCCTGGAGAACCGCTCGTCTCGAAGACTGAAGAGAGGACTTCAGAATTCAGGCTTGTAGGAGTGAAGAGATGCTCTTGGCTCCAAAGCAGAAACATAATGCGATGTTGCCAGCGTACTTCCTTATATACCCACAGGGTGGGGCGGAGTTACGCATGCAAATTCCGCATGCCCATGGCATTGGCACTGCCATTGGACGCTGTTGAATTCTCGAAGATGATAGGCTTCTAAGCGAAACCCCCATTCGTTAGTCACTAACGTACGTCGTAGTGACTGAACGAAAGGGAACTTAAATAACCAAATCGTCAGGAGAGGGCAAGGCCAAAATAACAAACAAAACTATACCTTCCTAAAGAGTTTTAAACAAAATAAATTCCCTAACAAAAGAAACCAAAAGTAAACACAGTTATCGTACCTCTCTCCCTAACTAAAAATAATAAACAGGACAAAACGTTTAGGAGTGGGTAAACCCAAATAAATGTCTAATGTCAACTAAATGGCAACTTCGTTGTGATCACACCACAGATTCACAATACACAATTTGCTAAACAGCAATTAAAGCCACAATGTGTCTGGGATAGCAGAAGAGGGACTCCTCACGAGCTTCGTCTCACTGCTGCTTTATATCCGTTACACTGAAGCCACGCTCCTGCTAATTAAGATCTGCTGCGAATGGTCTGGAGCGCCACATGGCCGAGGGTGCGTCTCAATCAGCTCTAGCTCAGTAGTCAGGTCAAGTCAGGTCAACTTTATTTAAATAGCGCTTTTAACAATGCAGATTGTTTCAAAGCAGCTTTACAGTGTTAAACAGGAAAATAATCATTTTAGCAGCATCATTTTATTCAGCCGTTCTGGAGAAAACGCTGATGTCCATCCATCCATCTTCTTCTGCTTATCCGGGGCCGGGTCGTGGGGGCAGCAGTCTAAGCAGAGATGCCCAGACTTCCCTCTCCCTAGACACTTCCTCTAGCTCTTCCGGGGGGACACCGAGGCGTTCCAAGGCCAGCCGGGAGACATAGTCCCTCCAGCATGTCCTTGGTCTTCCCCGGGGCCTCCTCCCGGTTGGACATGCCCGAAACACCTTCCCGGGAAGGCGTTCAGGAGGCATCCGGAACAGATGCCCGAGCCACCTCAGCTGTCCCCTCTCGATGTGGAGGAGCAGCGGCTCTACTCCGAGTTCCTCCCGAGTGACTGAGCTTGTCACCCTATCTCTAAGGGAGCGCCCAGCCACCCTGCGGAGAAAGCTCATTTCGGCCGCCTGTATCCGGGATCTTGTCCTTTCGGTCATGACCCAAAGCTCATGACCATAGGTGAGAGTAGGAACGTAGATTGACCGGTAAATCGAGAGCTTCGCCTTACGGCTTAGCTCTTTCTTCACCACGACAGACCGGTACATCGACCGCATTACTGCAGAAGCTGCACCGATCCGTCTGTCAATCTCCCGTTCCATCCTCCCCTCACTCGTGAACAAGACCCCTAGATACTTAAACTCCTCCACTTGGGGCAGGAACTCTCCACCAACCTGGAGTGGGCAAGCCACCCTTTTCCGACTGAGGACCATGGCCTCGCTGATGTCATCAGTTAATTTCAATTATCATACAGTGACAGTGTGGGCTTTAGATCAGTAATTAGATCAGTAATTTAGTTTATATGGTTAATTCAGTTTATTAATTAGATTTATTTCGATGTTTAGTTGAACATGTAGTGTCCCCAACTGAGCACGCCAAGCCAGAGGCAACAGTGGCAAGGAAACCAAAACCCCATCAGGAGCAGAATGGAGAAAAATAAACCTTGGGAGAAACCAGGCTCAGTCGGGGTGCCAGTTCTCCTCTGGCATAGTCAGGGCACTGATCAGGACATAAGTCAATGGGCTGATCCCTGATCAGTGCCCTGACTACTGAGCTAGAGCTGATTGAGACACACCTAGAGAGATAGCGAGAGAGAAAAAGAGGGAGGGGAGAAAAACATCATTACAATATTCAATAGCAATTACGTCACGGGACGTTACAGTACCAAGTTACTACACACCATATTCTCTGTTGTCAGTTTAGGATTATTGGCTTAAAGCACGTTTCGCCCGTTCAAGTCTTTGAGTAAATACAAGTCTTTGAGTAAATCTATCGGCTAAATACAGTATCTGACATTAAATGCCCATACTCTGTGACTTGACACTATTCATAACAATGCATTTGTGAACTTTAAGGAAGTAATATTAGCTATCACATAATACAGTCAAATGGGAAATATTTTGCAATACAGTTACACATTTATTAATATATTTTCAAAATGAAAAAGATAAAGGTGCAGAGTGTAGTATTTAGGAGGATCTATTGACAGAAATGCAATATAATATGCAGAACTATGTTTTCAGTGGTGTATAAGGACCTTACATAATGAACCGTTATGTTTTTATTACCTTAGAATGAGCCGTTTCTATCGACACACACCGCAGGTCCCCTTTGTCACAGATTGCTATGTCCTTGTTCAGTCTAGGGTTAAAGGAACTTGTAACAGAATAAGATTGGTGTGATGTGTGGAGGCAGCAAGGTTCAGTTCCCAACCTCAGTGCTTTAACAAAAAAACTGAAAACAACTCTGTTACAAAAACAAACTGCAGCAATTTCAAATATAGGAGGATTGAGGCTTCAAGAGGGTGCAAGGCCAAAACAACAAACATAAACCCTCTAAATACTATTAGGGGGACACAAACTAAACTACAAAAGTACAATACAAATACAAATACACCGACTCCCTAGCAAACATAAACAGGAGAACACAGAATATAAAGAAAATGGCACCCGCCTCTCTACTAATCCTTTTCCCAAAGAATTAACAATATAAACCTGGTTAATAAAATACCATAACAAAAGTAAATACAAACAGATAATAACAAAATAGTTTTCTTGTCGTAGACACCAGTCACCAAAAAAACATTAACACAATAAGAACTCAATCAACAAGGGTTCTCCCTTTTTCAAAAAAAGAAAACTAATGAAGTCTTTAAGTTTGGGAAGCGAAGCCTTACCAACATACCACCCCTTACCAACACCCCCCAACACACACAAACGTCATGTTTCTACAGTGGCCCTAAAGGGACAAACTTCTCTACAGAGCTCTAGCTACTCTCTGCTGTCTCAGACGAACACATCTGTGTCCTGTGTAGGCCACCGTAGCTTCTCTACGGAGCTAAATCTCCATACAGACAACAAGATCTGTGTGTGTGTGTGTGTGTGTGTGTGTGTGTGTGTAATGAATCTCCATACAGACAACAAGATCAGTGTGTGTGTGTGTGTGTGTGTGTGTGTGTGTGTGCGTGTGTGTGTGTGTAATACGTCTCCATACAGACAACAAAATCTGTGTGTGTGTGTGTGTGTGTGTGTGTGTGTAATACATCTCCATACAGACAACAAGATCTGTGTGTGTGTGTGTGTGTGTGTGTGTGTGTGTGTTACGTCCATGATGTATGTTGGCTGTTTTCTTTCTTCCTTTCTCTATTACTCTCAGCTCTCATTCATTCTTAGGTTCACGATTGGTTGGGTTTTTTTCATGTCAATCATCATTGCTCATGAGTGACATCAAAGAACCAATCGGAGCTCGCCGTCCCTGTATAAAGACCTGGAAGTGACCAGAGGAAAGGAGGCGTGGTTTTCTCTCGTTTGCTTTGTGTTGTTTGTTGCTAGCCTCCCTGATTGATGTTTTGTTGGTTAACTTTCTTTTGAAAGCTTCTTTTTGATTACAACTTTAAGTTTGTACTGTAGTGAATTAGCTCTGAGGGGAAATATTAAACCCTAACCCTAACTAACGTCTCGGTTACGTATGGTAACCCTCGTTCCCTGAAGGAGGGGACGGAGACGTACGTCGGTTGTTACAGACGAATTGGGATCACTTCAGAGAGCCCCTATCAGCTTCGAGATATAGAGAACGGGCCAATGGGCCATTCCGGGGGGCCACTCCGCCCTGCGCCGTGAGTATAAACAGGAAGCGTTTTTCACTGAGGAGCCACACTAGTGACTCGGCCCTGTAGTGATGGTAAGGAACTGTGGCGACAGGACGTACGTCTCCGTTCCCTCCTTCAGGGAACGAGGGTTGCCATACGTAACCGAGACGTTCCCTCTCAGTCGGTCACGTTCAACGTACGCCGGACATCACAGACGAATTGGGATCCCTTTGGAAAACGCCACAGTTACTACCACTTCCAGCGCCCAGCGAGAGCCCCTCAGACCCCGTTCAAACTCTAACATGAAACAGGAAACTCTAACATCATTAGACGCTGATCTTTTGTTGGTTTTAACACATTTGTAGTGAAGTAGACCTCCCGAAACTACTAGTGTCGAGGAGCGGGCGTGTTACGGATACGTGGTGTTGTCAGACACGGCACGCAGTTGGCGGATGTTTGTATTGGTGCATTGCTACAGTGAGCTGAAATGACAAGAGTGCACATTTGGTAAATAAATATAAAACAACATTTATTCATCACACAACTATTTACAACACAACCAAAGAGGCTTTGCTTGAGTTGTTTCTCCAGATTTTGTTATTTTTAAGAAAGAAAAAAAAACTAAACTAAAACGAAAAAAACTAAAGAACTAAAACTAAAAAAACTTGTCTGTTTAGTATTGTCACCTTTTCTGTTCTACATGGAGCTCACGCATCCGTTGTTTTTTTTGTAAAAATTTCTATAAGGACTCATTTTTTATATATAAGGATTTTTTTATACTTGCCCTGCCAAAATTTTCACTGGCCCCACCACAAAAAAAGTAATAAATAGAATAAAATAAGCCCAGTATTGTTTTTGTTGTTTTTGATCCATGTAACCTTAATAAATAAGTTTATAACTCCAAAAACTACTAGCCTAACTAATATATATTGTAAATATTGTTAAAGACAATCAGTAATAAAATAAGAACAAATAATCAAATTACGAGCAACAGCACAGCAGAACAAACATACAAATGATGTAGGTTAATATATTGTTTACAATAATTTATTGTTTATTGTTTATTATTTATTGTTTATTGTAGTGTATACTGTGCTGTGAGTAATTGTGTGCGCATCAGATGTGTAATCTGTTGCTGCTTTAAATGTTGTACATGTCATGTCGGAACTGCTATGTTGCTCGGAACTGCACCAAGAATTTCACCTGCTGTTGCACTTGTGCATATAGCTGTGTGACAATAAAGTGATTTGATTTGATTTGATTTGAATATAGGTCTAAACTAGATTTTCAGCTACACAAATAGTAATCAAATGTAAAATATTACTGCATAGTCTGCATTAAATTATATATCACTGCATATAAATATAGATTAACCCTTATTGAAAGTTATTCTGTCAAGAGTCGTGAGTGATTTTTTTTCTGTCTTTTGTTTTCGCTACGATATTTTCCACTTTCCATGTTATACGTTAGGGGGCGCTATTACACATCTCCTGAATGAGTACAGCATCTCTTGATTAAAACAAGCGAGAAGAGGTAACACTTTATTTTGATGGTCCCTTTTGAACATTATGTTGACTATAAGTAAATTTGCAACTACATGTCAACTAACTCTCATTAGATTATCAGTAGACTGTCTGCTTAATGTCTGCTAACTCTTTATTGTGATGGTCCTCCAACAGACATTCTACTGACTATAAGTAACTTTGCAAGTACTTATTCTAACCCTAACCCTACCAGTCTACTAATACTCTACTAACACTCTAATGAGAATTAGTAGACATTTAGGTGATATGTTATTTATAGTCAACAGAATGTGTTAAAGGGACCATCAAAATAAAGTGAAACCGAAGAAGCAGCAATGACAACGATTACAGACTGGTGATATCACTGAATTCATAGTGTGAAATATCCTAAACCATTGCTTTTGGTTCCATCTAATAATTACTCATTCAGTTGTTTGTTGTTTCTTCTCTTTTTTTGTGTACATATTCACAACAGACCTAAGTAAGTTTTAGAGATTTTTAGGTTTTAGATTTTGGAATTGCATGTTATCCCTTGTGTTGCCAGAAGATAAAAACCTGGCATGGGTAAGCCCATGCATGACCTTCCATCTAGCACCAGAGTAGAACCAGTGTGACATCTGCATTAGATATGACAAACCTGACAAAAACTATGACAACCGGTTCATAATGTGTTACATATTATTAATTATTTGGACATTTAAATCCTTTTCTTTTTATATCCACAGGCTGATGAGAAATTAGATAATGGCCAGTTTCAATATGAATGTAATGTCTGTCAAACGTTGGAGGTTGATATCAATCTGGTGTTGTGTTTAGAACCCAATGTCAGATTGACATCAACCTCCAACGTTGGACGGACGTTGCATTTTGGTTGAAAATGAAAATCGGGTTGACGTCAGAACCCAATGTCAGATTGACGTCAACATCCAACGTTGGACGGACGTTGCATTTTGGTTGAAAATGAAAATCGGGTTGACGTCAGAACCCAACGTCAGATTGACGTCAACATCCAACGTTGGACAGACTTTGCATTTTGGTTGAAAATGAAAATTGGGTTGACGTCAGAACCCAACGTCAGATTGACGTCAGAACCCAACGTCAGATTGACGTCAACATCCAACGTTGGACGGACGTTGCATTTTGGTTAAAAATGAAAATCGGGTTGACGTCAGAACCCAATGTCAGATTGACGTCAACATCCAACGTTGGACGGACGTTGCATTTTGGTTGAAAATGAAAATCGGGTTGACGTCAGAACCCAACGTCAGATTGACGTCAACATCCAACGTTGGACGGACGTTGCATTTTGGTTGAAAATGAAAATCGGGTTGACGTCAGAACCCAACGTCAGATTGACGTCAACATCCAACGTTGGACGGACGTTGCATTTTGGTTGAAAATGAAAATCGGGTTGACGTCAGAACCCAACGTCAGATTGACGTCAACATCCAACGTTGGACGGACGTTGCATTTTGGTTGAAAATGAAAATCGGGTTGACGTCAGAACCCAACGTCAGATTGACGTCAACATCCAACGTTGGACGGACGTTGCATTTTGGTTGAAAATGAAAATCGGGTTGACGTCAGAACCCAACGTCAGATTGACGTCAACATCCAACGTTGGACGGACGTTGCATTTTGGTTGAAAATGAAAATCGGGTTGACGTCAGAACCCAACGTCAGATTGACGTCAACATCCAACGTTGGACGGACGTTGCATTTTGGTTGAAAATGAAAATCGGGTTGACGTCAGAACCCAATGTCAGATTGACGTCAACATCCAACGTTGGACGGACGTTGCATTTTGGTTGAAAATGAAAATCGGGTTGACGTCAGAACCCAACGTCAGATTGACGTCAACATCCAACGTTGGACGGACGTTGCATTTTGGTTGAAAATGAAAATTGGGTTGACATCAGAACCCAACGTCAGATTGACGCCAACATCCAACGTTGGACGGACGTTGCGTTTTGGTTGAAAATGAAAATTGGGTTGACGTCAGAGCCCAACGTCAGATTGACATCAGAACCCAACGTCAGATTGACGTCAACATCCAACGTTGGACGGACGTTGCATTTTGGTTAAAAATGAAAATCGGGTTGACGTCAGAACCCAACGTCAGATTGACGTCAACATCCAACGTTGGACGGACGTTGCATTTTGGTTAAAAATGAAAATCGGGTTGACGTCAGAACCCAACGTCAGATTGACGTCAACATCCAACGTTGGACGGACGTTGCGTTTTGGTTGAAAATGAAAATCGGGTTGACGTCAGAACCCAACGTCAGATTGTCGTCAACATCCAACGTTGGACGGACATTGCATTTTGGTTGAAAATGAAAATCGGGTTGACGTCAGAACCCAACGTCAGATTGACGCCAACATCCAACGTTGGACGGACGTTGCATTTTGGTTGAAAATGAAAATCGGGTTGACGTCAGAACCCAACGTCAGATTGACGTCAGAACCCAACGTCAGATTGACGTCAACATCCAACGTTGGACGGACGTTGCATTTTGGTTGAAAATGAAAATCGGGTTGACGTCAGAACCCAACGTCAGATTGACGTCAACATCCAACGTTGGACGGACGTTGCGTTTTGGTTGAAAATGAAAATCGGGTTGACGTCAGAACCCAACGTCAGATTGACGTCAACATCCAACGTTGGACGGACGTTGCATTTTGGTTGAAAATGAAAATCGGGTTGACGTCAGAACCCAACGTCAGATTGACGTCAACATCCAACGTTGGACGGACGTTGCATTTTGGTTGAAAATGAAAATCGGGTTGACGTCAGAACCCAACGTCAGATTGACGTCAACATCCAACGTTGGACAGACTTTGCATTTTGGTTGAAAATGAAAATTGGGTTGACATCAGAACCCAACGTCAGATTGACGTCAACATCCAACGTTGGACGGACGTTGCATTTTGGTTGAAAATGAAAATCGGGTTGACGTCAGAACCCAACGTCAGATTGACGTCAACATCCAACGTTGGACGGACGTTGCATTTTGGTTAAAAATGAAAATCGGGTTGACGTCAGAACCCAACGTCAGATTGTCGTCAACATCCAACGTTGGACAGACTTTGCATTTTGGTTGAAAATGAAAATCGGGTTGACGTCAGAACCCAACGTCAGATTGACGTCAACATCCAACGTTGGACAGACTTTGCATTTTGGTTGAAAATGAAAATTGGGTTGACGTCAGAACCCAACGTCAGATTGACGCCAACATCCAACGTTGGACGGACGTTGCATTTTGGTTGAAAATGAAAATCGGGTTGACGTCAGAACCCAACGTCAGATTGACGTCAACATCCAACGTTGGACAGACTTTGCATTTTGGTTGAAAATGAAAATCGGGTTGACGTCAGAACCCAACGTCAGATTGACGTCAACATCCAACGTTATGAGACAGGTTGAAAATGTCTGTAAAAACCCCAGCGAGCTGCTCCGCACATGCCCTGAGAACACGTCCAGGGATGTTGTCTGGTCCAGCAGCCTTGTGCGCGCTGATCCGGCTCAGTGACTTGCAGACATCTGTGGTGGAGAGTGTGATTGGTGGGTCAGCTGAGGGTTTGAGCTTGGTGGCAGTTTCTCTGTTGTCTCTTTCAAAGTGAGCATAAAAGTAATTTAGCTTGTTCAGGAAGTTGACATCAGTGGCTGCGGGGGTGGAGTGGGTGGGTTTGTAGTCACTGATGGCCTGAATGCCCTGCCACATGCGTCGAGGGTCAGAGTTGGAAAAGTGTCCCTCTATCTTTAGCTTGTAGCAGTGCGTGGCCTTTTTGATGCCCCTCTTCAGGTTTGCTCTGGATGTGCTGTAGGCTTGTGCATCTCCTGATCTGAAGGCAGTATTGCGTGACTTCAGCAGGAGTCGCACTTCCTTGTTCATCCATGGCTTCTGATTTGGGTATGTGGTGATCTGTTTCTGGGTTGTAACACTGTCAATGGTGGTATTGATATGATCCAATACAGAGGAGGTGTAGGAGTCAATGTCCGTGTGAAACTTGGGTAGCACTGACTTTAAGTTTGAATGATTAAAGTCACCTGCAACAATAAAAGCAGCTTCCGGGTGACCAGTCTGTTGTTTACTGATGGCTGCGGGAAGTTCTTTCATAGCAAGCTTGGCATCAGCATCCGGGGGAATATAGGCTGCAGTGATAATGGTGGAAGTGAACTCCCGCGGGAGATAAAACGGTCTACATTTAACCATGAGAAACTCAAGGTTAGCTGAACAATGACTCCCAACAATAGCAGAGTTTGTGCACCAAGCTTTGTTAATGTAAATGCACAATCCACCACCTCTGGTCTTACCGGAGCCATCTAATGTTCTATCCGTCCGGAGTGTGTGGCGTCCCACTAGCTCGATAGCGGTGTCCGGTATTCCGCTGTTTAACCAGGTTTCTGTGAAGATTAGGACGTTACAGTTCAAAAGTTTCTTGCTGTGTGATGCTGAGTCAAATCTCCTCCATTTTGTTCACTAGCGACTGTACATTGGCAAGGAAAATGGGTAAAGAGAGCCGGTGTGGTGTTAGCCTTAGCTTAGCTCTCAGTCCTCCGCGCTTCCCCCGCCTTTGTTTACGATCTCGACGCCACCTGCGAGCACTTCCGCCCGGCCGGGTAGAGTGCATAGCCTCGGGTGTCCTAGCGATCTCAGGAAGGAGTCGAAGATTGTCCATAAAACTGTCGGAAATTCGCAAACCAATATCCAAAATCTCACCACGGGTGTACGATGTAAAGGCACAACTGTTCTGCACGAACAGACCCGAGATGAGCAAGAAAAATACGACAAAATTGTAGAATCTGGAGAGACCCCGAGCCTCGCGATGTACTCGCGCCGCCTTCTTGGGTGTAAAAAGATGGCGGGCGAGTTGGGACATGCAGCGGGAGCGTAGATCACCCTGTTTGTTGATGTACGCAACGGCCGCAGCAGTGTCCGTCCGGACCAGAATGTGCTTGTCTTTGAGCGGCGTTTTGAAGCGGCTGAGAGCAAGACGAACTGCCAGCAACTCCAGGCAATTGATATGCCATTGCAGTTGGGGCCCCGTCCACAGACCCGAAACTGCAAGCCCGTTGTACGTGACACCCCAGCCGGTGGATGATGCATCCGTGGAGACAACAGAATGCCTGGACACTTGTTCTAGAGGCACTCCTGCCCGTAGAAATTAAGGGTCCGACCACGGGCTCGGTGAAGCGCGCTGTCATGGCGACCGAGTCGATCTCCATCCCGAGAAAAGAGATCCTCTGTGTAGGACAGAGTTTGCTCTTCTCCCAGTTTACCCGAAGACCCAACTGGCTGAGGTGCCGAAGCACCATGTCCCTGTGTTCGCACAACTGACCCCGTGACTGGGCAAGCATCAGTCAGTCATCGAGGTAGTTGAGGATGCGAACACCACGCTCTCTCATGGGAGCAATGGCCGCCTCCGCAACGTTCGTGAAGACAGGGGGCGACAGGGACAGCCCGAAGGGCAGGACTTTGTACTGATATGCTCGTCCGTCGAATGTAAACCGTAGGAACGGCTTGTGTCGAGGGAGAATCGAGACATGAAAGTACGCGTCCTTCAGGTCGATCGCTGCAAACCAATCCTGCGGACGGATGCACCTGAAGATGCGTTTCTGCGTTAACATTCTGAACGGCATCCTGTGAAGGGAACGGTTCAAGTGTCACAGATCCAGGATCGGTCGTAACCCGCCTTTCTTGTGCACAATGAAGTGCCGAACCCAGACTTCATATCGGCTGGAGGGACCGGCTCTATCACGTCCTTCGCCAGTAGGACAGCGATCTCCGCCTGAAGCACAGGGGCGTTCTCCCTCAATACTGAAGTGAAGTGAACGCCCCTGAACTTGGGGGGACGCCGGGAGAACTGAATCGCATAGCTGAGTCTGATAATAATAATAATATTAATAATAATAATAATAATAATAATAATAATAATACACTTTATTTATATAGCACTTTTCAGGCAAATAATGCAGTTCAAAGTGCTTTACATAAAAATCATGTTCAATAAAAACATATCCATCAAATATAAGAAATAAGAAAGGTCAAATGCAACATACAACGTTCTGAGTTATTCCTTTAAATAAAGGATTGGTACTTGCATTTGAATCCTGAGTTTTCTATCCTGCCATAACGATCCGACCAAGATGGATTCAGCAAGTGGTGAGTGGAGAAATGTCATGACTAATTACAGTCTTCGTATGGATCAACAGGAGGAACAGATATTAGCTACAGGTCGTGCGGTGCAAGCCTTGGTGGCACAGGTGTCGGAGGTTTCTGCCCAGCTCCAACATCTAAGAGTGGACATCAACGGAGCGCCCACTGTGCCTACCCCACCGTCTGTTCTCCCACCCGTGGTGGAGGCGAATCATCGCGCTGAGCCTCGTCTTCCACCTCCCGCCCAGTATGCTGGTGAGCCACATTTGTGTTGAGCTTTTGTGACTAAATGCTCACTGTTCTTTACTCTTCAGCCCACTTCGTTTCCTACGGAGCAGTCTAAGGTGGCTTTGATGATCACGCTTCTGTCTGGACGCGCTGCACTGTGGGGAACAGCGGTGTGGGAAAGCCAACTTCCATGCTGTGCCTCGTTCCAGACTTTCATAGAGGAATTAAAGAGAGTGTTCGATCGATCGGTTTCAGGTCGCGAAGCGGCGCGAAAGCTGATGGATTTGCAAGAAGGGAATCGGTCGGTTACTGACTTTTCCATAGACTTCCGCACTCTCTCGCGGCCGAGACGAACTGGAACGAGGAGGCACAGTGGGACAATTTCCTGCATGGGTTGGCTGACCGTGTCCAGCGGGAGATTGTCGGGTTGGACTTGCCCACAAGTCTGGATGGACTGATTGATCTGGCGATCAGAGTGGATAGTCGTCTGCAACGACGTGATCAGCAGAGACGTCATGGTTCCTACTCGGATGTCGAGTTCGCCAGAGACACGGTCAGTCCCATTCAAGATCTTGAACCCATGCAAGTGGGCAGAACCCGGCTGACCAGGGAGGAGAGGGATCGGCGTCGGAGCAACGGACTGTGTTTATGCTGTGAGGCGAGTGGACACTTTGCCTCTAACTGTCCAGTAAAAGCCAGAGCCCGTCAGTAGACTTGAGGTTATTGACGGGTGGTGCTTCATTCGAGAAATCCTCTTCTGCTACTCTCCTTCCGGTCAGACTACAATGGGCCACGTTATCCCACGCTTGCCAGGCTTTAGTTGACTCAGGAGTGGAGGGAAGTTTTATCGATGCAGCTTTGGCTGCAAGACTTAACATTCCTGTGGTCGATTTTCCTCAACCCATCTCAGTACAGGCGCTAAATGGTCAAGTCATGCCTTCTATTACCCGGAGCTATGGCTCAAGACATTCGTAGTTTTGTTTTGGCCTGCTCAGTGTGCGCGGTTGGTAAGACTTCCAATCAACCCCTAGCGGGATTCCTACAGCCGCTGTCTGTCCCTTCGAGACCCTGGTCCCATATTGCGCTAGTTTTTATTACTGCCCTCCCACCCTCCCAGGGCAACACAGTGGTTTTAACTGTGGTGGACCGGTTCTCGAAGGCGGCTCATTTTATTCCCCTGCCCAAATTACCCTCTGCCAGGGAGACAGCGGTCACTGTCATTGATCATGTTTTTAGCATTCATGGCCTCCCGAAGGATGTGGTTTCTGACAGGGGACCCCAATTCGTATCCAAATTTTGGAGGGAGTTTTGTCGATTACTGGGGGCGAATGTTAGTCTTTCCTCTGGTTATCATCCTCAGAGCAACGGGCAGACTGAGAGGGCCAACCAAGATTTGGAACGAGTGTTGCGATGTTTGGTTTCTCAGAATCCTTCCTCCTGGAGCCAGCAACTCTCTTGGGTTGAGTACGCACATAACTCGTTTCCAGTATCGTCCATGGGCCTAACTCCGTTTGAAGGTAGTTTAGGGTACCAGCCACCTATTTTTCCGAGCCTGGAATCCGAAGTCGCGGTCCCCTCCGCCCACGCCTTTGTCCAGAGGTGCTGTCGCACTTGGAGGAAAGCTAGAACCGCTCTCCTCCGGGTGCGGGAGTGCACTAAGGCCCTGGCCATTCGCCACCGGTCAAAGCCTCCCGTATACGTCGTGGGTCAAAAAGTGTGGCTTTCAACTCAAAACATTCCTCTCCGCACCGTTTGCAATAAGCTTGCTCCAAAATGTATTGGCCCATTTGCTGTCACTAAGATCCTTTGTCCAGTGGCATTTCGCCTCAAACTACCTCCTGCATACAGGAGAATTCATCCGGTATTCCATGTTTCCAAAATTAAGCCTGTTTTTTGTTCTCCCATTAATCCGCCGGCCCCGGTTCTTCCCCCGCTGCGTCTCGTAGATGGGGAACCTGTCTATTCGGTTAAACGTATTCTGGACTCGAGACGGAGGGGACGCGGATTCCAGTACTTGGTGGACTGGGAGGGTTACGGTCCAGAGGGTGCCTTCGAGAGACATATTGGATCACTCCCTTATCGATGATTACAATCGACAGGTAACGAGTCATGGGAGCGCCAGGAGGCGCTCCTAGGGGGTGGGGTACTGTCACTTTTGCAGGTCTGTGGAATTTCTGTTCTGATGTGTTGTCAGTGTGTGTGGTGTCGGTGGCAGTCACGTGTGTTGCTGGGCAACTAACGATCACTAATCAGTGATCGAATGCAGCTGCGACTCGTCAGCGTGGGTGTATATATGGTCTCTGTGCTTGTTCGTTCATTGTCGGATCGTTCTGTGTGGTGCTCATGCTCTGTCCATTGCAGTTTCTGCCCTCCGTCTCCTGAGTTCCTGTTGTTCCTGGACTGGAGTTTGCCTGTTGTGGATTTCCAGGTTTCTGTCTGGATCCAGAGGATTATTGCACCGTGGATCTCTCGTTTGGACTGCTGTCTGGAGATCGGCCCATTGTAGCCCCTGTGCTGCCAAGGACCAGCTGCACCACGACCTCTTCTGTTACTTTCATTGTTGAACGTTCTGAGTTATTCCTTGCTGTCAAGGACTAGCTGCACCACGGCATCTTCTGCTATTTTCACTGTTGAACGTACTGAGTTATTCCTTTAAATAAAGGATTGGTACTTGCATTTGAATCCTGAGTTTTCTATCCTGACAATACAGAATAAAATACAAAACATGATTAGGGAGTGAAAAAAAAAAACACAACACAACATATCTGACAAGAGATACTAAAAAATAAGACATAATTGATGATAAGCATAATCTGGAGTAGGCCTAACTAATTAAATGCCAAGATAAAAAGATAAGTTTTTAGCTTACTTTTAAAAATACTAAGTGTACTAGCTTTCCTAATATCTGACGGTAGCCTGTTCCATAGTTTTGGCGCATAATTTGCAAAGGCCGCATCACCAATTTTCCTTCGTCGATAACTGTTAACCTCCAATAAACCTGCACTAGATGATCTTAGGGTTCTTGATGGAGTATAATTAACAAAAGAACTTGCAATATAGTTAGGTCCTTGTCCGTTAAGAGCTTTGTATGTGATGAGGAGGACTTTAAAATCTATTCTAAATTTTATTGGAAGCCAGTGCAGTGCAGCTAATACTGGTGTTATATGTTCTCTCTTTTTAGTTCTGGTTAGTAACCGAGCTGCTGAATTTTGAATAAGTTGAAGTCTGTTTATTGATTTTTGAGGAAGACCGGTAAAAAGTGCATTACAATACTCTAGTCTACTTGAGATAAGAACATGGATTAGTTTTTCTGCATCTTTCCGGTTTAAGAGAGGTCTTATTTTAGCTATATTCCTTAGATGAAAAAATGAAGATTTTGTTACCTTCTTAATATGGGAGTCAAAACTTAGATCCGAGTCTAAAATAACACCAAGACTTGTAACCTCCTGTCTAATCCACGGAGTCAATTTGACTGAATTCTAGAGCAGCATTTCTCTCTTAGATTTTGGGCCAACTAATAGAATATCAGTCTTATCCTCATTTAATTTTAGAAAATTATTACTCATCCAATTATTTACCGCCATAAGGCAGGTAGTAATATAATTAACAGCTGTATTAGCATTTGGCTCAACAGAAATATAGAGCTGTGTGTCGTCAGCATAACTATGGAAACACACATTGTTTTCTCTGATGATGTCACCAAGTGGCAGCATGTACAATGAAAATAATAGAGGACCAAGGCAGCTTCCTTGTGGGACTCCACAGAGGATTTAATGTTTCTCTGACATATGTTCTCCAAGTTTAACATAAAAATACCTCCCTTTAATGTATGTTTTAAACCAGTTTAATACACAAGCGGATAGACCTACAAGCTTTTCCAGACGATTGATTAAGATATAATGGTCAATCGTATCAAACGGTGCACTTAAATCTAAAAGAACAAGAATTGAGACCTTACTTTTATCAGAATTTATTCTCAGATTACTGGTTATTTTTGTAAGGGCAGTTTCTGTACTATGGTACGCTCTAAAACCGGACTGAAACTCATCCATAATTAGATTTTCTTCAAGAAAGGAGTTTATTTGTGCTGCAACTACCTTTTCAAGCACTTTACTAACAAATGGGAGGTTAGATATTGGTCTAAAATTAGCCAGAACATTACCATCCAGATTTGGCTTCTTCCCGGAAGGGACAACATGGGAGTGGTCCGAGGAGGGATCTGGGTGTGTGACACACAAACCTGCATCCGCTGAGGGCGGCGGGCGAGTGTGAGGAGGCACATTGTGTGCGTCCCGACAGCCAGCGCCCCCTGCTGGCGAAGGGAGAGGCGTCCGAGGGGTACGAGGCATGGTAGCGTTGCATACCGTCAGACGCGCTCTCTTGGCACCCAGAGATGTTAGAAACTGCTCTTTTATTGAAAATTTGAGAGAACAGAACAGAACAGAAATAAAAAAGGGAGTTTCCCCCGGCACTCCTCCGGGGAAGGAGTGGTGCTGCAGCACCACGGCGGCAGGGTGGAGGCAGCAGCTGACCGCCGGGGCAGGATGTGCTTGATGGCCTCCGTCTGCTTCTGGCCGGCCGAGAACTGCTGGCCAAAGCTCTCGACCGCGTCGCCGAACATCCCGGCTGAGGAAACGGGGGAGTCCAGGAACCGGTTCTTATCGGTCTCCCTCATCTCGGCCAGGTTGAGCCAGAGATGCCGCTCCTGGACCACTAAGGTGGACATCGCCTGACCGATGGAATGGGTGGGGACTTTCATGGTCTGCCCGCCGTCAAGGGTAGTGAGGAGGGAGGTGCCACCAGGTCTGTTTCTGGCACTGAAAGGTGTCGTCCACGACCTGGTAAGCTCCTCATGCACCTCCGGGAAGAAAGGAACTGGGGGGGACGCTGAGAACCAGCGCGACCCCCCCAAAAAACCAATCATCCAACCTAGAAGGTTCAGGATGTGGTGGAGGGTTCCACACAAGCCCAACCTTTTCGGCGGCCCGGGAAAGCATAGCCGTCAACTCAGGGTCTGACTCGACCGTTGCCACTCTCCCAGAGGGAGGCAGCACAGCCGTGTCATCATCCTCTGAGGACTGGAACCTCTGATGCAGCGATCGACATCTGCTCGTCCGTCTGGGGCTTCTGGTCCCTGGTCTTGTGAGGCCTTTCCCAGCAAACACAGCAACGTTGTAAAAACGTTTTTTTCACGTTGTGAAAAGGTCGTGATAACGTTTTTATCCTACGTATTTAATACGACAGATGTCGGGTTTTTTTCACGTTATAAAAACGTTTTTTCACAACGTTGCAGAAACGTATTTATAACGTTTTTATCACGTTACCACGTCTCCTTTCAACGTTGCAGAAACGTATTTATCACGTCCAAACTGTTCTTCACTTCACACATGTAATCAAAATGTTTTTACTGTTATCTTTGAAAAATGACTTTAATATAAAACAATATTATAACTACAGTAAGAGAAATAGATTAAGTGGTATTTATAGATCTCTTTATAATTCGTCATAGGCTAGTCACAGGTTATGATATTTCTGTACATTTGAATATTCAGCTCATTACTAACACTTTTTACATTTCACCTTACCTGTAGGGCGGACCTCTGGTTGTTTCCCATTTTATAAAACTACATTAACATATGTAGTACTAATAATTTATACTATACACAAATGTAGTCACTCATTGTATTTATTCACACAATATAAGAAATATGATTAGGTCGTTCACAAAAAAGAAAAATCTGTCATTTACTCATCCCTGCGTAAATCCAATGTAAACCTGTATGACTTTCTTTCCATTGTTGAACAAATGGAGGTGTAAATGTCAACCTTAGTCAGGAGATAAGCATAATGTTCCTTATTCACCATTCACTTTTTTTGAACCAAAGAAAGTGAATGGTGAATTAGGTCAGAAACATTAACTTTAAGGTCTAACAAAGTCACACAAGTTTGGAACAACAACAAAAGTGTTAAATGATAACACCTTTGTCATTGTTTGTAGAGATAATGTATAATTAAATTCCAGTACTTTCAAGGACCTTGAGATTTCTTTCAAAGACTACAATTAGCGCTCTCATTAATAATAACAGAACATTCTTAACAGATAAATAAAACTACGCCAATAAAACAAAATGGTACAAATAAAGTACAGCAAATTTAAATAAGAACATTAACAAATAGAAAAATCCAAGAAATGTCAGTGCACAGATGTTATAACAGAAAAAAACTCATCTGTAAAATGTACATTTTCTCTAACTAGTTACAAATTATTTTATTGCAATTGTTATAATAATTAAAATACAATTTATAACTTATTAATTAATATACATTACATATGTAAAGTTTATAATGGCTATTATTGTTCAATAAATAATATTTTATAATATTGGCATACTTGATTTTGAGAAACAGTCTGTGTTTTAGTTGTTTTTCAGCGCTTCCGTAGCAGGTTACATTGTTATGCCAGTAGGTGGCAGCAAGGGGCTGTCTTAATGAGTGAGTTAGTAAGTAAACCATTCATTCAATGCCGATTCATTCTGTTATAGTGCTGAATTCTGTGACCCTAGTTATAAGGTTAGGATTAGGGATGGGTTTAGTTGTAACAGTCAACTAGGGTCACATAATTTGGTAGGTCAGATTTCGGCACAACACCAGAAATCTGACGCTTCATTTCATAGAGATCATTGCATTTACTAACTTTGACGCCCGTCATGTAAAATCCCCTTAACCACTGAAAGAATACTATGACAAAGATATAGATATACAGCAAATGTGGGGGGAAGTATGCTGCACACTGGTGCACTAAATAGATGTATTATAGCAAACAAAGTTTAGTCATGTTCTTGAGTAATATCTGCATGCACCTAATTCTGCAGAGAACATATAATATGACAGCAGACAGCAATCCGTATGAGAGAGAAATCTGGTGTGGAAGGTGGATCTGGAACCGACTTCTGTCCAGGTTGTCACAACATCTCTTGTTTATCTGTCTTCACAAACTGCCCTGAAATACAATTCAAATATCAACAAGGATTGTTAGAAATATAATGTGAGGTTCTTACATTCAAAATGCTCATTTGGCCTCTGTGTTAAAGTGTGCAGAGAATTCTGCCGGACTGAAATTTAGTCTTTTAGTCATTCATACCCTTCTTATACTAATGGTAACAAATTTATAACACAACAATAAATAACTCTCAAAACTAAATCTCTTTAATACTGCAAATACCACGTAGAGTCATATGATTTCCGTGATGCAAAAACATGCATGAAACCACAGAATCCAGTCACAATTTACTGTATAAAGCGGAACGCCACAGAATTTGGCAATTTTTCAATTAATAAATTAAAAGTAGGGCGGTACAATGAATCAGATACCGATACAGACTAGTGTCTGTGAATATTAAAGCTAAACAAACTGCTAATGAAATCTGAAGTCTTTATGTTCTGCCATGTCTGTGTGAATGAGCGCTGCAGTTTCGACTACTACACAAACTAAAGCGTGTGTGACGCTTGCAATGATTTCAGTGTCTGCTGTCTCTCTATACATTAACTTTATCTGCAGAGCTGCTCTCAGAGTCACTTCATGAACATTTTACCATTTAATTTACAAGAACTATCAACATTTGTTGTATCATATACACACAGGAATGTTTGAGGTTTTACTTACAAGTCAGATGGTTCATAGTACCTTAGAGATGTTCTCTGCACATCCATCAGAATCTAGAAACATAAACAATTTGTCACAGAGCCAACAATATGTGGTATACAATGTCAGGTTTATTAGAAATAAATAAACTAGAGCACGTGGTTAAAATGCTGAAAAAAGTAAGAATATACAGGATATACAATATATAATATCTTTAGATATCAGATTTTATGTTTTGGGGTTTTACAGATGCATGGATATATATACGTAATAATAATAATTGATGGAAAACCATGTAAGATAAAAGAAAAAAGGTGTTTGAAATAGTTTCAGCTCATTGTCACGCTCCATGTGAGTGACGTCACCGATTCACTTTACAGTGCAAACTTTTAGGTTAAATAATTAGATTAACGTTACTTCCATTCATCCATTGACAAATTGCCAGCAAAACGTTAACAAAACTATCAAAGCCCTCTTATCTTCACATAATATGTGATTAAAACCCCAAACTTTCATAAACAAGAGCTCAAGGCTAGTTACGTTAGCCCAAGTTAAAGTTACCTCTCATAAAGGTAGCCTAACGGCTAACGGATTTTTTCCGAAGACACTAATGTTAAACCATTTCTATAAATTAAATATTCAACATAACAATGGAACAGTTGTATGTATTATATGTGTAGTTTAACATTATATGTGTAATTTTAGGGACTAAACTTACCTGAAATCAGTGAAAACAACAGTGACAGGACGCAGGCGGAGTCTCGTTTCCATGGTAACTCCCACCGCTCCAGTTTAAAAGCGACTCGAATGTTCAACACGCACGCCCATTAAACACGTCATATGTCAATTACACAGCGTTTCAAGAATTAAAACATCACATAGGCTTACTGATGGAGTAGAAAATGTCCCGAAAGTTGATAACGTTGTTTAATTGGATAGTGCAGCCTAGCCCTACATCATCACAGCCTAGGTTCGTGCGTATATAGTAATAGTTACATTATTTATACGCATTTTCGTGTGATCGGGCTCATTTTTACACTCTATGAGCTGTTTGATCCACGCGCCAGGCTCGTGATGAGCTATGAAACAACAATAATCGATTGGATTATTCTAATATAGCTTGGCTATCAGTTAAATGAGCAGCAGAGACCACTGAAAGTAAGCATTCACATATTAGGGTACCTTTAAGTCCTTTTGATATCGAATGCTCAGCTGCATAAATCAGTCTCACTCAGTCACTGAATCGCCTCAATGGTAAAATGTTACTGATATTTTTACACAAACAGAACGTAGCCTATCATTGGAGGTTTGGCATCTGGTTGTATTTTGGTACTGTCATGACGTTTTTTAAAAGTCCTATTCCAACGTGCAGATTACGTTATTTTAACACCAGAATAAAACGTCTAACAAAAGTTGTAGTTTGGTAGTAGACAAACGTAATATTTACGTTTTTTTTGACTACTTAAAGAAAACGTACCAGGTTGGTATTTTTACAACGTTTTTGAAACGTTTTATTTTGGTTACATTATTTTTCTATTTAAAAAAACGTTTTTAAAACGTCTTTAAAACGTTGTACTGCAACATTACCTAGTTGCAACCAAAATACAACGTTGTGAAACGTTGTAAAAACGTTTTGTGTTTGCTGGGTACTGACATAAAAGTGTAAATTATTCAATTATTATAAAAAGTCATTATTGACAAAATTCACAATTACGACAGTGTATTCTATGACATAAAAGTGTAAATTATTCAATTATTACAAAAAGTCATTATTGACAAAAATCACAATTACGACAGTGTATACTATGACATAAAAGTGTAAATTATTCAATTACAAAAAGTCATTATTGACAAAAATCACAATTACGACAGTGTATACTATGACATAAAAGTGTAAATTATTCAATTACAAAAAGTCATTATTGACAAAAATTCACAATTACGAGTGTATACTATTACATAAAAATGGAAATTATTTAATAATTACTAAAAGTCATTATTGGAAAAAATTCACAATTACGACAGTGTATACTATTACATAAAAGTGTAAATTATTCAATTATTACAAAAAGTCATTATTGACAAAACTTCACAATTACGAAAGTGTATACTATGACAAAATTGTAAATTACTCAGTTATTACAAAAAGTCATTATTGACAAAAATTCACAATAACCACAGTGTATACTATTACATAAAAGTGTAAATTATTCAATTATTATAAAGTCATTATTGACAAAAATTCACAATTACGACAGTGTATACTATGACATAAAAGTGTAAATTATTCAATTATTACAAAAAGTCATTATTGACAAAAATCACAATTACGACAGTGTATACTATGACATAAAAGTGTAAATTATTCAATTATTATAAAGTCATTATTGACAAAAATTCACAATTACGACAGTGTATTCTATGACATAAAAGTGTAAATTATTCAATTATTACAAAAAGTCATTATTGACAAAAATCACAATTACGACAGTGTATACTATGACATAAAAGTGTAAATTATTCAATTACAAAAAGTCATTATTGACAAAAATTCACAATTACGAGTGTATACTATTACATAAAAATGGAAATTATTTAATAATTACTAAAAGTCATTATTGGAAAAAATTCACAATTACGACAGTGTATACTATTACATAAAAGTGTAAATTATTCAATTATTACAGTCATTATTGACAAAACTTCACAATTACGAAAGTGTATACTATGACAAAATTGTAAATTACTCAGTTATTACAAAAAGTCATTATTGACAAAAATTCACAATAACCACAGTGTATACTATTACATAAAAGTGTAAATTATTCAATTATTACAAACAGTCATTATTGACAAAAAGTCACAATTACGACAGTGTATACTATGACATAAAAGTGTAAATTATTCAATTATTACAAAAAGTCATTATTGACAAAAAGTCACAATTACGACAGTGTATACTAAAGCATACAAGTGTAAATTATTCAATTATTACAAAGTCATTATTGACAAAAATTCACAATTCCGACAGTGTATACTATGACATAAAAGTGTAAATTATTCAATTATTACAAAAAGTCATTATTGACAAAAATCACAATTACGACAGTGTATACTATTACATAAAAGTGTAAATGATTCAATTATTACATAAAGTAATTATTGACAAAAATTCACAATTACGAGTGTATTCTATTACATAAAAATGGAAATGATTTAATAATTACTAAAAGTCATTATTGGAAAAAATTCACAATTACGACAGTGTATACTATGACATACAAGTGTAAATTATTCAATTATTACAAAAAGTCATTATTGACAAAAAGTCACAATTACGACAGTGTATACTAAAGCATAAAAGTGTAAATTATTCAATTATTACAAAGTCATTATTGACAAAAATTCACAATTCCGACAGTGTATACTATTACATAAAAGTGTAAATGATTCAATTATTACAAACAGTCATTATTGACAAAAAGTCACAATTACGACAGTGTATACTATGACATAAAAGTGTAAATTATTCAATTATTACAAAAAGTCATTATTGACAAAAAGTCACAATTACGACAGTGTATACTAAAGCATAAAAGTGTAAATTATTCAATTATTACAAAGTCATTATTGACAAAAATTCACAATTCCGACAGTGTATACTATGACATAAAAGTGTAAATTATTCAATTATTACAAAAAGTCATTATTGACAAAAATCACAATTACGACAGTGTATACTATTACATAAAAGTGTAAATGATTCAATTATTACAAAAAGTCATTATTGACAAAAATTCACAATTACGACAGTGTATACTATGACATAAAAGTGTAAATGATTAAATTATTACAAAAAGTCATTATTGACAAAAATTCACAATAACCACAGTGTATACTATGACATAAAAGTGTAAATGATTAAATTATTACAAAAAGTCATTATTGACAAAAATTCACAATTACGACAGTGTATACTATTACATAAAAGTGTAAATGATTCAATTATTACAAAAAGTCATTATTGACAAAAATTCACAATAACCACAGTGTATACTATGACATAAAAGTGTAAATGATTCAATTATTACAAAAAGTCATTATTGAAAAAAATTCACAATTACGACAGTGTATACTATGACATAAAAGTGTAAATTATTCAATTATTACAAAAAGTCATTATTGACAAAAATTCACAATTACGACAGTGTTTACTATGACTTACAAGTGTAAGTTATTCAATTATTAGAAAGTCATTATTGACAAAAATTCACAATTACGACAGTGTATTCTATGACTTACAAGTGTAAATTATTCAATTATTAGAAAGTCATTATTGACAAAAATTCACAATTACGACAGTGTATACTATGACATAAAAGTGGAAATTATTCAATTATTACAAAAAGTCATTTTTGACAAAAATTCACAATTACGACAGTGTATACTATGACATAAAAGTGTAAATGATTAAATTATTACAAAAAGTCATTATTGACAAAAATTTACAATTATGACAGTGTTTACTATGACATAAAAGTGTAAATTATTCCGTTATTACAAAGTCATTATTGCCAAAATTCACAATTACGACAGTGTATACTATTACATAAAAGTGTAAATGATTCAATTATTACAAAAAGTCATTATTGACAAAAATTCACAATTACGACAGTGTATACTATGACATAAAAGTGTAAATTATTCAATTATTACAAAAAGTCATTA
Source organism: Romanogobio albipinnatus (assembly GCA_023566225.1). Classification (NCBI taxonomy): domain Eukaryota; kingdom Metazoa; phylum Chordata; class Actinopteri; order Cypriniformes; family Gobionidae; genus Romanogobio; species Romanogobio albipinnatus. The sequence goes on along the minus strand of CM042248.1, from coordinate 56,558,831 downwards.
TTGCCAAAATTCACAATTACGACAGTGTATACTATGACATAAAAGTGGAAATTATTCAATTATTACAAAAAGTCATTTTTGACAAAAATTCACAATTACGACAGTGTATTCTATGACATACAAGTGTAAATTATTCAATTATTAGAAAGTCATTATTGACAAAAATTCACAATTACGACAGTGTATACTATGACATAAAAGTGTAAATGATTCAATTATTACAAAAAGTCATTATTGACAAAAATTCACAATTATGACAGTGTTTACTATGACATAAAAGTGTAAATTATTCCGTTATTACAAAGTCATTATTGCCAAAATTCACAATTACGACAGTGTATACTATTACATAAAAGTGTAAATGATTCAATTATTACAAAAAGTCATTATTGACAAAAATTCACAATTACGACAGTGTATACTATGACATAAAAGTGTAAATTATTCAATTATTACAAAGTCATTATTGACAAAAATTCACAATTACGACAGTGTATACTATGACATAAAAGTGTAAATGATTCAATTATTACAAAAAGTCATTATTGACAAAAATTCACAATTACGACAGTGTATACTATGACATAAAAGTGTAAATTATTCAATTATTACAAAAAGTCATTATTGCCAAAATTCACAATTACGACAGTGTATACTATGACATAAAAGTGGAAATTATTCAATTATTACAAAAAGTCATTATTGACAAAAATTCACAATTACGACAGTGTATACTATGACATAAAAGTGGAAATTATTCAATTATTACAAAAAGTCATTATTGACAAAAATTCACAATTACGACAGTGTATACTATGACATAAAAGTGTAAATTATTCAATTATTACAAAAAGTCATTATTGCCAAAATTCACAATTACGACAGTGTATACTATGACATAAAAGTGTAAATGATTCAATTATTACAAAAAGTCATTATTGACAAAAATTCACAATTACGACAGTGTATACTATGACATAAAAGTGTAAATTATTCAATTATTACAAAAAGTCATTATTGACAAAAATTCACAATTACGACAGTGTATACTATGACATAAAAGTGTAAATTATTCAATTATTACAAAAAGTCATTATTGCCAAAATTCACAATTACGACAGTGTATACTATGACATAAAAGTGGAAATTATTCAATTATTACAAAAAGTCATTTTTGACAAAAATTCACAATTACGACAGTGTATTCTATGACATACAAGTGTAAATTATTCAATTATTAGAAAGTCATTATTGACAAAAATTCACAATTACGACAGTGTATACTATGACATAAAAGTGTAAATGATTCAATTATTACAAAAAGTCATTATTGACAAAAATTCACAATTATGACATTGTTTACTATGACATAAAAGTGTAAATTATTCCGTTATTACAAAGTCATTATTGCCAAAATTCACAATTACGACAGTGTATACTATTACATAAAAGTGTAAATGATTCAATTATTACAAAAAGTCATTATTGACAAAAATTCACAATTACGACAGTGTATACTATGACATAAAAGTGTAAATTATTCAATTATTACAAAGTCATTATTGACAAAAATTCACAATTACGACAGTGTATTATATGACATAAAAGTGTAAATTATTCAATTATTACAAAAAGTCATTATTGACAAAAATCACATTTACGACAGTGTATACTATGACATAAAAGTGTAAATTATTCAATTACAAAAAGTCATTATTGACAAAAATTCACAATTACGAGTGTATACTATGACATAAAAATGGAAATGATTTAATAATTACTAAAAGTCATTATTGGAAAAAATTCACAATTACGACAATGTATACTATGACATAAAAGTGTAAATTATTCAATTATTACAAAAAGTCATTATTGACAAAAATTCACAATTACGACAATGTATACTATGACATAAAAGTGTAAATTATTCAATTATTACAAAAAGTCATTATTGACAAAAATTCACAATAACCACAGTGTATACTATTACATAAAAGTGTAAATTATTCAATTATTACAAACAGTCATTATTGACAAAAAGTCACAATTACGACAGTGTATACTATGACATAAAAGTGGAAATGATTCAATTATTACAAAAAGTCATTATTGACAAAAATTCACATTTCCGACAGTGTATACTATGACATAAAAGTGTAAATTATTAAATTATTACAAAAAGTCATTATTGACAAAAAGTCACAATTACGACAGTGTATACTAAAGCATAAAAGTGGAAATGATTCAATTATTACAAAAAGTCATTATTGACAAAAATTCACAATTCCGACAGTGTATACTATGACATAAAAGTGGAAAGGATTCAATTATTACAAAAAGTCATTATTGACAAAAATTCACAATTACGACAGTGTATACTATGACATAAAAGTGTAAATGATTCAATTATTACAAAGTCATTATTGACAAAAATTCACAATTACGACAGTGTATACTATGACATAAAAGTGTAAATGATTCAATTATTACAAAAAGTCATTATTGACAAAAATTCAAAATTACGACAGTGTATTCTATGACATACAAGTGGAAATTATTCAATTATTACAGTTATTATTGACAAAAATTCTAAATTACGACAGTGTATACTATTACATAACTGGAAATTATTCAATTATTACAGTTATTATTGACAAAAATTCACAATTACGACAGTGTATACTATGACATAAAAGTGTAAATTATTCAATTATTACAAAAAGTCATTATTGACAAAAATCACAATTACGACAGTGTATACTATGACATAAAAGTGTAAATTATTCAATTACAAAAAGTCATTATTGACAAAAATCACAATTACGACAGTGTATACTATGACATAAAAGTGTAAATTATTCAATTACAAAAAGTCATTATTGACAAAAATTCACAATTACGAGTGTATACTATTACATAAAAATGGAAATTATTTAATAATTACTAAAAGTCATTATTGGAAAAAATTCACAATTACGACAGTGTATACTATTACATAAAAGTGTAAATTATTCAATTATTACAAAAAGTCATTATTGACAAAACTTCACAATTACGAAAGTGTATACTATGACAAAATTGTAAATTACTCAGTTATTACAAAAAGTCATTATTGACAAAAATTCACAATAACCACAGTGTATACTATTACATAAAAGTGTAAATTATTCAATTATTATAAAGTCATTATTGACAAAAATTCACAATTACGACAGTGTATACTATGACATAAAAGTGTAAATTATTCAATTATTACAAAAAGTCATTATTGACAAAAATCACAATTACGACAGTGTATACTATGACATAAAAGTGTAAATTATTCAATTATTATAAAGTCATTATTGACAAAAATTCACAATTACGACAGTGTATTCTATGACATAAAAGTGTAAATTATTCAATTATTACAAAAAGTCATTATTGACAAAAATCACAATTACGACAGTGTATACTATGACATAAAAGTGTAAATTATTCAATTACAAAAAGTCATTATTGACAAAAATTCACAATTACGAGTGTATACTATTACATAAAAATGGAAATTATTTAATAATTACTAAAAGTCATTATTGGAAAAAATTCACAATTACGACAGTGTATACTATTACATAAAAGTGTAAATTATTCAATTATTACAGTCATTATTGACAAAACTTCACAATTACGAAAGTGTATACTATGACAAAATTGTAAATTACTCAGTTATTACAAAAAGTCATTATTGACAAAAATTCACAATAACCACAGTGTATACTATTACATAAAAGTGTAAATTATTCAATTATTACAAACAGTCATTATTGACAAAAAGTCACAATTACGACAGTGTATACTATGACATAAAAGTGTAAATTATTCAATTATTACAAAAAGTCATTATTGACAAAAAGTCACAATTACGACAGTGTATACTAAAGCATACAAGTGTAAATTATTCAATTATTACAAAGTCATTATTGACAAAAATTCACAATTCCGACAGTGTATACTATGACATAAAAGTGTAAATTATTCAATTATTACAAAAAGTCATTATTGACAAAAATCACAATTACGACAGTGTATACTATTACATAAAAGTGTAAATGATTCAATTATTACATAAAGTAATTATTGACAAAAATTCACAATTACGAGTGTATTCTATTACATAAAAATGGAAATGATTTAATAATTACTAAAAGTCATTATTGGAAAAAATTCACAATTACGACAGTGTATACTATGACATACAAGTGTAAATTATTCAATTATTACAAAAAGTCATTATTGACAAAAAGTCACAATTACGACAGTGTATACTAAAGCATAAAAGTGTAAATTATTCAATTATTACAAAGTCATTATTGACAAAAATTCACAATTCCGACAGTGTATACTATTACATAAAAGTGTAAATGATTCAATTATTACAAACAGTCATTATTGACAAAAAGTCACAATTACGACAGTGTATACTATGACATAAAAGTGTAAATTATTCAATTATTACAAAAAGTCATTATTGACAAAAAGTCACAATTACGACAGTGTATACTAAAGCATAAAAGTGTAAATTATTCAATTATTACAAAGTCATTATTGACAAAAATTCACAATTCCGACAGTGTATACTATGACATAAAAGTGTAAATTATTCAATTATTACAAAAAGTCATTATTGACAAAAATCACAATTACGACAGTGTATACTATTACATAAAAGTGTAAATGATTCAATTATTACAAAAAGTCATTATTGACAAAAATTCACAATTACGACAGTGTATACTATGACATAAAAGTGTAAATGATTAAATTATTACAAAAAGTCATTATTGACAAAAATTCACAATAACCACAGTGTATACTATGACATAAAAGTGTAAATGATTAAATTATTACAAAAAGTCATTATTGACAAAAATTCACAATTACGACAGTGTATACTATTACATAAAAGTGTAAATGATTCAATTATTACAAAAAGTCATTATTGACAAAAATTCACAATAACCACAGTGTATACTATGACATAAAAGTGTAAATGATTCAATTATTACAAAAAGTCATTATTGAAAAAAATTCACAATTACGACAGTGTATACTATGACATAAAAGTGTAAATTATTCAATTATTACAAAAAGTCATTATTGACAAAAATTCACAATTACGACAGTGTTTACTATGACTTACAAGTGTAAGTTATTCAATTATTAGAAAGTCATTATTGACAAAAATTCACAATTACGACAGTGTATTCTATGACTTACAAGTGTAAATTATTCAATTATTAGAAAGTCATTATTGACAAAAATTCACAATTACGACAGTGTATACTATGACATAAAAGTGGAAATTATTCAATTATTACAAAAAGTCATTTTTGACAAAAATTCACAATTACGACAGTGTATACTATGACATAAAAGTGTAAATGATTAAATTATTACAAAAAGTCATTATTGACAAAAATTTACAATTATGACAGTGTTTACTATGACATAAAAGTGTAAATTATTCCGTTATTACAAAGTCATTATTGCCAAAATTCACAATTACGACAGTGTATACTATTACATAAAAGTGTAAATGATTCAATTATTACAAAAAGTCATTATTGACAAAAATTCACAATTACGACAGTGTATACTATGACATAAAAGTGTAAATTATTCAATTATTACAAAAAGTCATTATTGCCAAAATTCACAATTACGACAGTGTATACTATGACATAAAAGTGGAAATTATTCAATTATTACAAAAAGTCATTTTTGACAAAAATTCACAATTACGACAGTGTATTCTATGACATACAAGTGTAAATTATTCAATTATTAGAAAGTCATTATTGACAAAAATTCACAATTACGACAGTGTATACTATGACATAAAAGTGTAAATGATTCAATTATTACAAAAAGTCATTATTGACAAAAATTCACAATTATGACAGTGTTTACTATGACATAAAAGTGTAAATTATTCCGTTATTACAAAGTCATTATTGCCAAAATTCACAATTACGACAGTGTATACTATTACATAAAAGTGTAAATGATTCAATTATTACAAAAAGTCATTATTGACAAAAATTCACAATTACGACAGTGTATACTATGACATAAAAGTGTAAATTATTCAATTATTACAAAGTCATTATTGACAAAAATTCACAATTACGACAGTGTATACTATGACATAAAAGTGTAAATGATTCAATTATTACAAAAAGTCATTATTGACAAAAATTCACAATTACGACAGTGTATACTATGACATAAAAGTGTAAATTATTCAATTATTACAAAAAGTCATTATTGCCAAAATTCACAATTACGACAGTGTATACTATGACATAAAAGTGGAAATTATTCAATTATTACAAAAAGTCATTATTGACAAAAATTCACAATTACGACAGTGTATACTATGACATAAAAGTGGAAATTATTCAATTATTACAAAAAGTCATTATTGACAAAAATTCACAATTACGACAGTGTATACTATGACATAAAAGTGTAAATTATTCAATTATTACAAAAAGTCATTATTGCCAAAATTCACAATTACGACAGTGTATACTATGACATAAAAGTGTAAATGATTCAATTATTACAAAAAGTCATTATTGACAAAAATTCACAATTACGACAGTGTATACTATGACATAAAAGTGTAAATTATTCAATTATTACAAAAAGTCATTATTGACAAAAATTCACAATTACGACAGTGTATACTATGACATAAAAGTGTAAATTATTCAATTATTACAAAAAGTCATTATTGCCAAAATTCACAATTACGACAGTGTATACTATGACATAAAAGTGGAAATTATTCAATTATTACAAAAAGTCATTTTTGACAAAAATTCACAATTACGACAGTGTATTCTATGACATACAAGTGTAAATTATTCAATTATTAGAAAGTCATTATTGACAAAAATTCACAATTACGACAGTGTATACTATGACATAAAAGTGTAAATGATTCAATTATTACAAAAAGTCATTATTGACAAAAATTCACAATTATGACAGTGTTTACTATGACATAAAAGTGTAAATTATTCCGTTATTACAAAGTCATTATTGCCAAAATTCACAATTACGACAGTGTATACTATTACATAAAAGTGTAAATGATTCAATTATTACAAAAAGTCATTATTGACAAAAATTCACAATTACGACAGTGTATACTATGACATAAAAGTGTAAATTATTCAATTATTACAAAGTCATTATTGACAAAAATTCACAATTACGACAGTGTATTATATGACATAAAAGTGTAAATTATTCAATTATTACAAAAAGTCATTATTGACAAAAATCACATTTACGACAGTGTATACTATGACATAAAAGTGTAAATTATTCAATTACAAAAAGTCATTATTGACAAAAATTCACAATTACGAGTGTATACTATGACATAAAAATGGAAATGATTTAATAATTACTAAAAGTCATTATTGGAAAAAATTCACAATTACGACAATGTATACTATGACATAAAAGTGTAAATTATTCAATTATTACAAAAAGTCATTATTGACAAAAATTCACAATTACGACAATGTATACTATGACATAAAAGTGTAAATTATTCAATTATTACAAAAAGTCATTATTGACAAAAATTCACAATAACCACAGTGTATACTATTACATAAAAGTGTAAATTATTCAATTATTACAAACAGTCATTATTGACAAAAAGTCACAATTACGACAGTGTATACTATGACATAAAAGTGGAAATGATTCAATTATTACAAAAAGTCATTATTGACAAAAATTCACATTTCCGACAGTGTATACTATGACATAAAAGTGTAAATTATTAAATTATTACAAAAAGTCATTATTGACAAAAAGTCACAATTACGACAGTGTATACTAAAGCATAAAAGTGGAAATGATTCAATTATTACAAAAAGTCATTATTGACAAAAATTCACAATTCCGACAGTGTATACTATGACATAAAAGTGGAAAGGATTCAATTATTACAAAAAGTCATTATTGACAAAAATTCACAATTACGACAGTGTATACTATGACATAAAAGTGTAAATGATTCAATTATTACAAAGTCATTATTGACAAAAATTCACAATTACGACAGTGTATACTATGACATAAAAGTGTAAATGATTCAATTATTACAAAAAGTCATTATTGACAAAAATTCAAAATTACGACAGTGTATTCTATGACATACAAGTGGAAATTATTCAATTATTACAGTTATTATTGACAAAAATTCTAAATTACGACAGTGTATACTATTACATAACTGGAAATTATTCAATTATTACAGTTATTATTGACAAAAATTCACAATTACGACAGTGTATACTATGACATAAAAGTGTAAATTATTCAATTATTACAAAAAGTCATTATTGACAAAACTTCACAATTACGAAAGTGTATACTATGACATAAAAGTGTAAATGATTCAATTATTACAAAAAGTCATTATTGACAAAAATTCACAATTACGACAGTGTATACTATGACATAAAAGTGTAAATTATTCAATTATTACAAAAAGTCATTATTGACAAAAATTCACAATTCCCACAGTGTATACTATGACATAAAAGTGTAAATTATTCAATTACAAAAAGTCATTATTGACAAAAATTCACAATTACGAGTGTATACTATTACATAAAAATGGAAATTATTTAATAATTACTAAAAGTCATTATTGGAAAAAATTCACAATTACGACAGTGTATACTATTACATAAAAGTGTAAATTATTCAATTATTACAAAAAGTCATTATTGACAAAACTTCACAATTACGAAAGTGTATACTATGACAAAATTGTAAATTACTCAGTTATTACAAAAAGTCATTATTGACAAAAATTCACAATAACCACAGTGTATACTATTACATAAAAGTGTAAATTATTCAATTATTATAAAGTCATTATTGACAAAAATTCACAATTACGACAGTGTATACTATGACATAAAAGTGTAAATTATTCAATTATTACAAAAAGTCATTATTGACAAAAATCACAATTACGACAGTGTATACTATGACATAAAAGTGTAAATTATTCAATTATTATAAAGTCATTATTGACAAAAATTCACAATTACGACAGTGTATTCTATGACATAAAAGTGTAAATTATTCAATTATTACAAAAAGTCATTATTGACAAAAATCACAATTACGACAGTGTATACTATGACATAAAAGTGTAAATTATTCAATTACAAAAAGTCATTATTGACAAAAATTCACAATTACGAGTGTATACTATTACATAAAAATGGAAATTATTTAATAATTACTAAAAGTCATTATTGGAAAAAATTCACAATTACGACAGTGTATACTATTACATAAAAGTGTAAATTATTCAATTATTACAAAAAGTCATTACTGACAAAACTTCACAATTACGAAAGTGTATACTATGACAAAATTGTAAATTACTCAGTTATTACAAAAAGTCATTATTGACAAAAATTCACAATAACCACAGTGTATACTATTACATAAAAGTGTAAATTATTCAATTATTACAAACAGTCATTATTGACAAAAAGTCACAATTACGACAGTGTATACTATGACATAAAAGTGTAAATTATTCAATTATTACAAAAAGTCATTATTGACAAAAAGTCACAATTACGACAGTGTATACTAAAGCATACAAGTGTAAATTATTCAATTATTACAAAGTCATTATTGACAAAAATTCACAATTCCGACAGTGTATACTATGACATAAAAGTGTAAATTATTCAATTATTACAAAAAGTCATTATTGACAAAAATCACAATTACGACAGTGTATACTATTACATAAAAGTGTAAATGATTCAATTATTACATAAAGTAATTATTGACAAAAATTCACAATTACGAGTGTATTCTATTACATAAAAATGGAAATGATTTAATAATTACTAAAAGTCATTATTGGAAAAAATTCACAATTACGACAGTGTATACTATGACATACAAGTGTAAATTATTCAATTATTACAAAAAGTCATTATTGACAAAAAGTCACAATTACGACAGTGTATACTAAAGCATAAAAGTGTAAATTATTCAATTATTACAAAGTCATTATTGACAAAAATTCACAATTCCGACAGTGTATACTATTACATAAAAGTGTAAATGATTCAATTATTACAAACAGTCATTATTGACAAAAAGTCACAATTACGACAGTGTATACTATGACATAAAAGTGTAAATTATTCAATTATTACAAAAAGTCATTATTGACAAAAAGTCACAATTACGACAGTGTATACTAAAGCATAAAAGTGTAAATTATTCAATTATTACAAAGTCATTATTGACAAAAATTCACAATTCCGACAGTGTATACTATGACATAAAAGTGTAAATTATTCAATTATTACAAAAAGTCATTATTGACAAAAATCACAATTACGACAGTGTATACTATTACATAAAAGTGTAAATGATTAAATTATTACATAAAGTCATTATTGACAAAAATCACAATTACGACAGTGTATACTATGACATAAAAGTGTAAATTATTCAATTATTACTAAAAGTCATTATTGGAAAAAATTCACAATTACGACAGTGTATACTATTACATAAAAGTGTAAATGATTCAATTATTACAAAAAGTCATTATTGACAAAAATTCACAATTACGACAGTGTATACTATGACATAAAAGTGTAAATGATTAAATTATTACAAAAAGTCATTATTGACAAAAATTCACAATTACGACAGTGTATACTATGACATAAAAGTGTAAATGATTAAATTATTACAAAAAGTCATTATTGACAAAAATTCACAATTACGACAGTGTATACTATTACATAAAAGTGTAAATGATTCAATTATTACAAAAAGTCATTATTGACAAAAATTCACAATAACCACAGTGTATACTATGACATAAAAGTGTAAATGATTCAATTATTACAAAAAGTCATTATTGAAAAAAATTCACAATTACGACAGTGTATACTATGACATAAAAGTGTAAATTATTCAATTATTACAAAAAGTCATTATTGACAAAAATTCACAATTACGACAGTGTTTACTATGACTTACAAGTGTAAGTTATTCAATTATTAGAAAGTCATTATTGACAAAAATTCACAATTACGACAGTGTATTCTATGACTTACAAGTGTAAATTATTCAATTATTAGAAAGTCATTATTGACAAAAATTCACAATTACGACAGTGTATACTATGACATAAAAGTGGAAATTATTCAATTATTACAAAAAGTCATTTTTGACAAAAATTCACAATTACGACAGTGTATACTATGACATAAAAGTGTAAATGATTAAATTATTACAAAAAGTCATTATTGACAAAAATTCACAATTATGACAGTGTTTACTATGACATAAAAGTGTAAATTATTCCGTTATTACAAAGTCATTATTGCCAAAATTCACAATTACGACAGTGTATACTATTACATAAAAGTGTAAATGATTCAATTATTACAAAAAGTCATTATTGACAAAAATTCACAATTACGACAGTGTATACTATGACATAAAAGTGTAAATTATTCAATTATTACAAAAAGTCATTATTGCCAAAATTCACAATTACGACAGTGTATACTATGACATAAAAGTGGAAATTATTCAATTATTACAAAAAGTCATTTTTGACAAAAATTCACAATTACGACAGTGTATTCTATGACATACAAGTGTAAATTATTCAATTATTAGAAAGTCATTATTGACAAAAATTCACAATTACGACAGTGTATACTATGACATAAAAGTGTAAATGATTCAATTATTACAAAAAGTCATTATTGACAAAAATTCACAATTATGACAGTGTTTACTATGACATAAAAATGTAAATTATTCCGTTATTACAAAGTCATTATTGCCAAAATTCACAATTACGACAGTGTATACTATTACATAAAAGTGTAAATGATTCAATTATTACAAAAAGTCATTATTGACAAAAATTCACAATTACGACAGTGTATACTATGACATAAAAGTGTAAATTATTCAATTATTACAAAGTCATTATTGACAAAAATTCACAATTACGACAGTGTATACTATGACATAAAAGTGTAAATGATTCAATTATTACAAAAAGTCATTATTGACAAAAATTCACAATTACGACAGTGTATACTATGACATAAAAGTGTAAATTATTCAATTATTACAAAAAGTCATTATTGCCAAAATTCACAATTACGACAGTGTATACTATGACATAAAAGTGGAAATTATTCAATTATTACAAAAAGTCATTTTTGACAAAAATTCACAATTACGACAGTGTATTCTATGACATACAAGTGTAAATTATTCAATTATTAGAAAGTCATTATTGACAAAAATTCACAATTACGACAGTGTATACTATGACATAAAAGTGTAAATGATTCAATTATTACAAAAAGTCATTATTGACAAAAATTCACAATTATGACAGTGTTTACTATGACATAAAAGTGTAAATTATTCCGTTATTACAAAGTCATTATTGCCAAAATTCACAATTACGACAGTGTATACTATTACATAAAAGTGTAAATGATTCAATTATTACAAAAAGTCATTATTGACAAAAATTCACAATTACGACAGTGTATACTATGACATAAAAGTGTAAATTATTCAATTATTACAAAGTCATTATTGACAAAAATTCACAATTACGACAGTGTATTATATGACATAAAAGTGTAAATTATTCAATTATTACAAAAAGTCATTATTGACAAAAATCACATTTACGACAGTGTATACTATGACATAAAAGTGTAAATTATTCAATTACAAAAAGTCATTATTGACAAAAATTCACAATTACGAGTGTATACTATGACATAAAAATGGAAATGATTTAATAATTACTAAAAGTCATTATTGGAAAAAATTCACAATTACGACAATGTATACTATGACATAAAAGTGTAAATTATTCAATTATTACAAAATGTCATTATTGACAAAAATTCACAATTACGACAATGTATACTATGACATAAAAGTGTAAATTATTCAATTATTACAAAAAGTCATTATTGACAAAAATTCACAATAACCACAGTGTATACTATTACATAAAAGTGTAAATTATTCAATTATTACAAACAGTCATTATTGACAAAAAGTCACAATTACGACAGTGTATACTATGACATAAAAGTGGAAATGATTCAATTATTACAAAAAGTCATTATTGACAAAAATTCACATTTCCGACAGTGTATACTATGACATAAAAGTGTAAATTATTAAATTATTACAAAAAGTCATTATTGACAAAAAGTCACAATTACGACAGTGTATACTAAAGCATAAAAGTGGAAATGATTCAATTATTACAAAAAGTCATTATTGACAAAAATTCACAATTCCGACAGTGTATACTATGACATAAAAGTGGAAAGGATTCAATTATTACAAAAAGTCATTATTGACAAAAATTCACAATTACGACAGTGTATACTATGACATAAAAGTGTAAATGATTCAATTATTACAAAGTCATTATTGACAAAAATTCACAATTACGACAGTGTATACTATGACATAAAAGTGTAAATGATTCAATTATTACAAAAAGTCATTATTGACAAAAATTCAAAATTACGACAGTGTATTCTATGACATACAAGTGGAAATTATTCAATTATTACAGTTATTATTGACAAAAATTCTAAATTACGACAGTGTATACTATTACATAACTGGAAATTATTCAATTATTACAGTTATTATTGACAAAAATTCACAATTACGACAGTGTATACTATGACATAAAAGTGTAAATTATTCAATTATTACAAAAAGTCATTATTGACAAAACTTCACAATTACGAAAGTGTATACTATGACATAAAAGTGTAAATGATTCAATTATTACAAAAAGTCATTATTGACAAAAATTCACAATTACGACAGTGTATACTATGACATAAAAGTGTAAATTATTCAATTATTACAAAAAGTCATTATTGACAAAAATTCACAATTCCCACAGTGTATACTATGACATAAAAGTGTAAATTATTCAATTACAAAAAGTCATTATTGACAAAAATTCACAATTACGAGTGTATACTATTACATAAAAATGGAAATTATTTAATAATTACTAAAAGTCATTATTGGAAAAAATTCACAATTACGACAGTGTATACTATTACATAAAAGTGTAAATTATTCAATTATTACAAAAAGTCATTATTGACAAAAATTCACAATTACGAAAGTGTATACTATGACAAAATTGTAAATTACTCAGTTATTACAAAAAGTCATTATTGACAAAAATTCACAATAACCACAGTGTATACTATTACATAAAAGTGTAAATTATTCAATTATTATAAAGTCATTATTGACAAAAATTCACAATTACGACAGTGTATACTATGACATAAAAGTGTAAATTATTCAATTATTACAAAAAGTCATTATTGACAAAAATCACAATTACGACAGTGTATACTATGACATAAAAGTGTAAATTATTCAATTATTATAAAGTCATTATTGACAAAAATTCACAATTACGACAGTGTATTCTATGACATAAAAGTGTAAATTATTCAATTATTACAAAAAGTCATTATTGACAAAAATCACAATTACGACAGTGTATACTATGACATAAAAGTGTAAATTATTCAATTACAAAAAGTCATTATTGACAAAAATTCACAATTACGAGTGTATACTATTACATAAAAATGGAAATTATTTAATAATTACTAAAAGTCATTATTGGAAAAAATTCACAATTACGACAGTGTATACTATTACATAAAAGTGTAAATTATTCAATTATTACAAAAAGTCATTACTGACAAAACTTCACAATTACGAAAGTGTATACTATGACAAAATTGTAAATTACTCAGTTATTACAAAAAGTCATTATTGACAAAAATTCACAATAACCACAGTGTATACTATTACATAAAAGTGTAAATTATTCAATTATTACAAACAGTCATTATTGACAAAAAGTCACAATTACGACAGTGTATACTATGACATAAAAGTGTAAATTATTCAATTATTACAAAAAGTCATTATTGACAAAAAGTCACAATTACGACAGTGTATACTAAAGCATACAAGTGTAAATTATTCAATTATTACAAAGTCATTATTGACAAAAATTCACAATTCCGACAGTGTATACTATGACATAAAAGTGTAAATTATTCAATTATTACAAAAAGTCATTATTGACAAAAATCACAATTACGACAGTGTATACTATTACATAAAAGTGTAAATGATTCAATTATTACATAAAGTAATTATTGACAAAAATTCACAATTACGAGTGTATTCTATTACATAAAAATGGAAATGATTTAATAATTACTAAAAGTCATTATTGGAAAAAATTCACAATTACGACAGTGTATACTATGACATACAAGTGTAAATTATTCAATTATTACAAAAAGTCATTATTGACAAAAAGTCACAATTACGACAGTGTATACTAAAGCATAAAAGTGTAAATTATTCAATTATTACAAAGTCATTATTGACAAAAATTCACAATTCCGACAGTGTATACTATTACATAAAAGTGTAAATGATTCAATTATTACAAACAGTCATTATTGACAAAAAGTCACAATTACGACAGTGTATACTATGACATAAAAGTGTAAATTATTCAATTATTACAAAAAGTCATTATTGACAAAAAGTCACAATTACGACAGTGTATACTAAAGCATAAAAGTGTAAATTATTCAATTATTACAAAGTCATTATTGACAAAAATTCACAATTCCGACAGTGTATACTATGACATAAAAGTGTAAATTATTCAATTATTACAAAAAGTCATTATTGACAAAAATCACAATTACGACAGTGTATACTATTACATAAAAGTGTAAATGATTAAATTATTACATAAAGTCATTATTGACAAAAATCACAATTACGACAGTGTATACTATGACATAAAAGTGTAAATTATTCAATTATTACTAAAAGTCATTATTGGAAAAAATTCACAATTACGACAGTGTATACTATTACATAAAAGTGTAAATGATTCAATTATTACAAAAAGTCATTATTGACAAAAATTCACAATTACGACAGTGTATACTATGACATAAAAGTGTAAATGATTAAATTATTACAAAAAGTCATTATTGACAAAAATTCACAATTACGACAGTGTATACTATGACATAAAAGTGTAAATGATTAAATTATTACAAAAAGTCATTATTGACAAAAATTCACAATTACGACAGTGTATACTATTACATAAAAGTGTAAATGATTCAATTATTACAAAAAGTCATTATTGACAAAAATTCACAATAACCACAGTGTATACTATGACATAAAAGTGTAAATGATTCAATTATTACAAAAAGTCATTATTGAAAAAAATTCACAATTACGACAGTGTATACTATGACATAAAAGTGTAAATTATTCAATTATTACAAAAAGTCATTATTGACAAAAATTCACAATTACGACAGTGTTTACTATGACTTACAAGTGTAAGTTATTCAATTATTAGAAAGTCATTATTGACAAAAATTCACAATTACGACAGTGTATTCTATGACTTACAAGTGTAAATTATTCAATTATTAGAAAGTCATTATTGACAAAAATTCACAATTACGACAGTGTATACTATGACATAAAAGTGGAAATTATTCAATTATTACAAAAAGTCATTTTTGACAAAAATTCACAATTACGACAGTGTATACTATGACATAAAAGTGTAAATGATTAAATTATTACAAAAAGTCATTATTGACAAAAATTCACAATTATGACAGTGTTTACTATGACATAAAAGTGTAAATTATTCCGTTATTACAAAGTCATTATTGCCAAAATTCACAATTACGACAGTGTATACTATTACATAAAAGTGTAAATGATTCAATTATTACAAAAAGTCATTATTGACAAAAATTCACAATTACGACAGTGTATACTATGACATAAAAGTGTAAATTATTCAATTATTACAAAAAGTCATTATTGCCAAAATTCACAATTACGACAGTGTATACTATGACATAAAAGTGGAAATTATTCAATTATTACAAAAAGTCATTTTTGACAAAAATTCACAATTACGACAGTGTATTCTATGACATACAAGTGTAAATTATTCAATTATTAGAAAGTCATTATTGACAAAAATTCACAATTACGACAGTGTATACTATGACATAAAAGTGTAAATGATTCAATTATTACAAAAAGTCATTATTGACAAAAATTCACAATTATGACAGTGTTTACTATGACATAAAAATGTAAATTATTCCGTTATTACAAAGTCATTATTGCCAAAATTCACAATTACGACAGTGTATACTATTACATAAAAGTGTAAATGATTCAATTATTACAAAAAGTCATTATTGACAAAAATTCACAATTACGACAGTGTATACTATGACATAAAAGTGTAAATTATTCAATTATTACAAAGTCATTATTGACAAAAATTCACAATTACGACAGTGTATACTATGACATAAAAGTGTAAATGATTCAATTATTACAAAAAGTCATTATTGACAAAAATTCACAATTACGACAGTGTATACTATGACATAAAAGTGTAAATTATTCAATTATTACAAAAAGTCATTATTGCCAAAATTCACAATTACGACAGTGTATACTATGACATAAAAGTGGAAATTATTCAATTATTACAAAAAGTCATTTTTGACAAAAATTCACAATTACGACAGTGTATTCTATGACATACAAGTGTAAATTATTCAATTATTAGAAAGTCATTATTGACAAAAATTCACAATTACGACAGTGTATACTATGACATAAAAGTGTAAATGATTCAATTATTACAAAAAGTCATTATTGACAAAAATTCACAATTATGACAGTGTTTACTATGACATAAAAGTGTAAATTATTCCGTTATTACAAAGTCATTATTGCCAAAATTCACAATTACGACAGTGTATACTATTACATAAAAGTGTAAATGATTCAATTATTACAAAAAGTCATTATTGACAAAAATTCACAATTACGACAGTGTATACTATGACATAAAAGTGTAAATTATTCAATTATTACAAAGTCATTATTGACAAAAATTCACAATTACGACAGTGTATTATATGACATAAAAGTGTAAATTATTCAATTATTACAAAAAGTCATTATTGACAAAAATCACATTTACGACAGTGTATACTATGACATAAAAGTGTAAATTATTCAATTACAAAAAGTCATTATTGACAAAAATTCACAATTACGAGTGTATACTATGACATAAAAATGGAAATGATTTAATAATTACTAAAAGTCATTATTGGAAAAAATTCACAATTACGACAATGTATACTATGACATAAAAGTGTAAATTATTCAATTATTACAAAATGTCATTATTGACAAAAATTCACAATTACGACAATGTATACTATGACATAAAAGTGTAAATTATTCAATTATTACAAAAAGTCATTATTGACAAAAATTCACAATAACCACAGTGTATACTATTACATAAAAGTGTAAATTATTCAATTATTACAAACAGTCATTATTGACAAAAAGTCACAATTACGACAGTGTATACTATGACATAAAAGTGGAAATGATTCAATTATTACAAAAAGTCATTATTGACAAAAATTCACATTTCCGACAGTGTATACTATGACATAAAAGTGTAAATTATTAAATTATTACAAAAAGTCATTATTGACAAAAAGTCACAATTACGACAGTGTATACTAAAGCATAAAAGTGGAAATGATTCAATTATTACAAAAAGTCATTATTGACAAAAATTCACAATTCCGACAGTGTATACTATGACATAAAAGTGGAAAGGATTCAATTATTACAAAAAGTCATTATTGACAAAAATTCACAATTACGACAGTGTATACTATGACATAAAAGTGTAAATGATTCAATTATTACAAAGTCATTATTGACAAAAATTCACAATTACGACAGTGTATACTATGACATAAAAGTGTAAATGATTCAATTATTACAAAAAGTCATTATTGACAAAAATTCAAAATTACGACAGTGTATTCTATGACATACAAGTGGAAATTATTCAATTATTACAGTTATTATTGACAAAAATTCTAAATTACGACAGTGTATACTATTACATAACTGGAAATTATTCAATTATTACAGTTATTATTGACAAAAATTCACAATTACGACAGTGTATACTATGACATAAAAGTGTAAATTATTCAATTATTACAAAAAGTCATTATTGACAAAACTTCACAATTACGAAAGTGTATACTATGACATAAAAGTGTAAATGATTCAATTATTACAAAAAGTCATTATTGACAAAAATTCACAATTACGACAGTGTATACTATGACATAAAAGTGTAAATTATTCAATTATTACAAAAAGTCATTATTGACAAAAATTCACAATTCCCACAGTGTATACTATGACATAAAAGTGTAAATTATTCAATTATTACAAAAAGTCATTATTGACAAAAATTCACATTTACGACAGTGTATACTATGACATAAAAGTGGAAATTATTCAATTATTACAAAAAGTCATTTTTGACAAAAATTCACAATTACGACAGTGTATTCTATGACATACAAGTGTAAATTATTCAATTATTAGAAAATCATTATTGACAAAAATTCACAATTACGACAGTGTATACTATGACATAAAAGTGTAAATGATTCAATTATTACAAAAGTCATTATTGACAAAAATTAACAATTATGACAGTGTTTACTATGACATAAAAGTGTAAATTATTCCGTTATTACAAAGTCATTATTGCCAAAATTCACAATTACGACAGTGTATACTATTACATAAAAGTGTAAATGATTCAATTATTACAAAAAGTCATTATTGACAAAAATTCACAATTACGACAGTGTATACTATGACATAAAAGTGTAAATTATTCAATTATTACAAAGTCATTATTGACAAAAATGCACAATTACGACAGTGTATTCTATGACATAAAAGTGTAAATTATTCAATTATTACAAAAAGTCATTATTGACAAAAATCACAATTACGATAGTGTATACTATGACATAAAAGTGTAAATTATTCAATTACAAAAAGTCATTATTGACAAAAATTCACAATTACGAGTGTATACTATTACATAAAAATGGAAATGATTTAATAATTACTAAAAGTCATTATTGGAAAAAATTCACAATTACGACAGTGTATACTATGACATAAAAGTGTAAATTATTCAATTATTACAAAAAGTCATTATTGACAAAACTTCACAATTACGAAAGTGTATACTATGACAAAATTGTAAATTACTCAGTTATTACAAAAAGTCATTATTGACAAAAATTCACAATAACCACAGTGTATACTATTACATAAAAGTGTAAATTATTCAATTATTACAAACAGTCATTATTGACAAAAAGTCACAATTACGACAGTGTATACTATGACATAAAAGTGGAAATGATTCAATTATTACAAAAAGTCATTATTGACAAAAATTCACAATTCCAACAGTGTATACTATGACATAAAAGTGTAAATTATTCAATTATTACAAAAAGTCATTATTGACAAAAAGTCACAATTACGACAATGTATACTAAAGCATAAAAGTGGAAATGATTCAATTATTACAAAAAGTCATTATTGACAAAAATTCATAATTACGACAGTGTATACTATGACATAAAAGTGTAAATGATTAAATTATTACAAAGTCATTATTGACAAAAAATCACAATTACGACAGTGTATACTATGACATAAAAGTGTAAATGATTCAATTATCACAAAGTCATTATTGACAAAAATTCACAATTCCGACAGTGTATACTATGACATAAAAGTGGAAAGGATTCAATTATTACAAAAAGTCATTATTGACAAAAATTCACAATTACGACAGTGTATACTATGACATAAAAGTGTAAATGATTCAATTATTACAAAAAGTCATTATTGACAAAAATTCAAAATTACGACAGTGTATTCTATGACATAAAAGTGGAAATTATTCAATTATTACAGTTATTATTGACAAAAATTCTAAATTACGACAGTGTATACTATTACATAACTGGAAATTATTCAATTATTACAGTTATTATTGGCAAAAATTCACAATTACGACAGTGTATACTATTACATAAAAGTATGACATAAATGTCAGGGTCCTGCCCTGACAGTCTTGTCTGTCTTGTGTCTGTTCAATGTTTCTTTGTTTGTCTTGTGTCTCACCAATATACCTTAACTCGCTTGTTCAGACATACACACCCTCCAGGAGCTTGCGTTCTGCCAGTGAACGACGCCTTGTGGTGCCATACCAGAGAGGCATGAAATCACTGTCACGGACCTTTTCCTGGACTGCCCCCACCTGGTGGAATGACCTGCCTATCTCAATTCGAGTAGCCGAGTCTGTAGCCATTTTCAAAAACGGCTAAAGACATGTCTCTTCCAGCAGCACCTGACCAATCAAGAATAGCACTTAACATTCTATTCATTTTTCTGTCTGTCTAATTTATTTAATAAAAAAAAAAAAATAAAAAAAAAAAAAAAAAAAACATTCCTGTGTGTTCTGTGTTAGATTAACTGAGACTTGTTACAGCACTTGCATACTGTAGCCTCTGACTGTTCTAGTTGCTTCTATTGCTCACATTTGTAAGTCGCTTTGGATAAAAGCGTCTGCTAAATGACTAAATGTAATGTAATGTAATGACCACATGGTTCTCTCTTTGTTTGTGTTGGCCATGTGCTCCTCTCGTCCCACCTCCTTGTTTCCCTTTACCACGCCCCCTTATTTAGTCCTTGTCTAGTCCTTGTTTGATTAATTGTGTTCACCTGATCCTCATGTGCTCTTCCCTTTATATTAAGCTCCTTTCCCTCTTGTCCTTGCTGGTTTGTTGCGTTTGTGTGCTTTTGTTGTATGCCTCGTGTCTAGCTAACCTTGTCCTGGTGATAGTAGCTTATCTCGTCTAGTTATAGTTTTTGGCTACTTTTTCCCTATCCTTATTTTCTCTCTCTAGTTTCCTGCAACGTTACAGATTTAGTTTCTAGTTCCAGTTATTCATTTCTAGTTTTTATTAATTTTGCCTTTTCTCTCTTTTGAGAAATCTATCTTCTATTTTCTTTTTTGGATTCTAGTTACTTTGTTGGCATTTATCCCTATTTGTAGTTTTTGCTTTTTGCTCATGTTTGTTTATCTCTTGTTGTCTCGTCTTGAGTCTTGTGTGTTGTCTTGTGGTGTTTCCTGTCCTGCATTCGGTTCCACCCTGGTCACCCTGGACTCTCCTGGCCTGGCATCCAGTCTGGTTTCACAGCAAGTCACATCACCTACTGTCAAGCCTGGTTCCCCGAGCTGCTGCCTTGTCTCCATCATTGGCCATCCCATCTCTGCTATCTCTACCGTGACCAGCAACTTCTCCCATTGTGTCCTGCCCCTATTGTTTGGACGTTGTTCCTGTCTCATCATTCTTGTCCTGTGTCCAATATTGTTAATAAATTTCACCCCCTGCTCATTCTGCATCTGGGTCCACACTCCCAGTATCCTGACAATAAAAGTGGAAATTTTTCAATTATTACAAAAAGTCATTATTGACAAAAATTCACAATTACGACAGTGTATACTGTGACATAAAAGTGTAAATGATTCAATTATTACAAAAAGTCATTATTGCCAAAAATTCACAATTATGACAGTGTTTACTATGACATAAAAGTGTAAATTATTCCGTTATTACAAAGTCATTATTGCCAAAATTCACAATTACGACAGTGTATACTATTACATAAAAGTGTAAATTATTCAGTTATTACAAAAAGCCATTGACAAAAATTCACAATTATGACAGTGTATACTATTACATAAAAGTGTAAATTATTCAATTATTACAAAAAGTCATTATTGCCAAAATTCACAATTACGACAGTGTATACTATTACATAAAAGTGTAAATTATTCAGTTATTACAAAAAGCCATTGACAAAAATTCACAATTATGACAGTGTATACTATGACATAAAAGTGTAAATTATTCAATTACAAAAAGTCATTATTGACAAAAATTCACAATTACGAGTGTATACTATGACATAAAAATGGAAATGATTTAATAATTACTAAAAGTCATTATTGACAAAAATTCACAATTACAACAGTGTATACTATTACATAAAAGTGTAAATGATTCAATTATTACATAAAGTAATTATTGACAAAAATTCACAATTACGAGTGTATACTATTTCATAAAAATGGAAATGATTTAATAATTACTTAAAGTCATTATTGTAAAAAATTCACAATTACGACAGTGTATACTATGACAAAATTGTAAATTACTCAGTTATTACAAAAAGTCATTATTGACAAAAATTCACAATAACCACAGTGTATACTATTACATAAAAGTGTAAATTATTAAATTATTACAAACAGTCATTATTGACAAAAAGTCACAATTACGACAGTGTATACTATGACATAAAAGTGGAAAGGATTCAATTATTACAAAAAGTCATTATTGACAAAAATTCACAATTACGACAGTGTATAAAATGACATAAAAGTGTAAATGATTCAATTATTACAAAAAGTCATTATTGACAAAAATTCACAATTACGACAGTGTATAATATGACATAAAAGTGTAAATGATTCAATTATTACAAAGTCATTATTGACAAAAATTCACAATTCCTACAGTGTATACTATGACATAAAAGTGTAAATTATTCAATTATTACAAAAAGTCATTATTGACAAAAATTCACAATTACGACAGTGTATACTATGACATAAAAGTGTAAATTATTCAATTATTACAAAAAGTCATTATTGACAAAAATTCACAATTCCCACAGTGTATACTATGACATAAAAGTGTAAATTATTCAATTATTACAAAAAGTCATTATTGACAAAAATTCACATTTACGACAGTGTATACTATGACATAAAAGTGGAAATTATTCAATTATTACAAAAAGCCATTGACAAAAATTCTAAATTATGACAGTGTATACTATTACATAAAAGTGTAAATGATTCAATTATTACAAAAAGTCATTATTGACAAAAATTCACAATTACGACAGTGTATACTATGACATAAAAGTGTAAATGATTCAATTATTACAAAAAGTCATTATTGACAAAAATTCACAATTACGACAGTGTATACTATTACATAAAAGTGTAAATGATTCAATTATTACAAAAAGTCATTATTGACAAAAATTCACAATTACGACAGTGTATACTATTACATAAAAGTGTAAATTATTCAATTATTACAAAAAGTCATTATTGACAAAAATTCACAATTACGACAGTGTATTCTATGACAATAAAAGTGGAAATTTTTCAATTATTACAAAAAGTCATTGTTGCCAAAATTCACAATTACGACAGTGTATACTATTACATAAAAGTGTAAATGATTCAATTATTACAAAAAGTCATTATTGACAAAAATTCACAATTACGACAGTGTATACTATGACATAAAAGTGTAAATGATTCAATTATTACAAAAAGTCATTATTGACAAAAATTCACAATTACGACAGTGTATACTAAAGCATAAAGGCATAAAGCATAAAGGCATGCGCGAGTTGTGAGCACGCTGTTGGTGTTAGAGCTCCGTCGATTTGATTCATAATCCTTGATTTTCTCCTTAACACTCGCTTACAAACGAATATTTTCTACTATTTACAGCGTGTGAATATATCTACGATACGATTCTCTATAAAAAACAATCAGATTGCTTTGATATCACTACTTATATCCGAACTTCCGCTACTAGCCGTAGCCCGCTAGCATTGCACGCGTGGTGACTTATTTACACCGGTAGCCGTAGCCCGCTAGCATTGCACGCGTGATAAACTTATTTACACCCATCACTGTACCGACAATTCGTCATCGTAGCACGTCTGCTACAATGACGAACTCAGATGTGTGTCTAATGTTACCTTTGAGTGCAGGCGAGGACATGTTTGAGCTGCATTCGGTGCTGTTGGAGTTGGACTCGTTGGCGAAGCAGATTAGGGACCTTCTAGACAGACAAGCCGTGCTGAGAGAGCGACGATCAGCACTTGAAACATCACGCGCCGATGCACACAAGTCAGTGGTTAATAACCTGTTGACTCCGAGCTCGTCTACTCCGTGTGTTTCTTTGCACAGGACGCGATCATCCATGGTTTCGTTCACACCGGCACCGACACAGCACCGGGGACCGTGGGTTTTTCCCCAGCGGAAGACGCGAGCCAGGACCAGAGCTAGGACCTCTCCGCCCCTCCGGTCTTCGAGATCTCCACTCGGAACCGCTTCTCTCCTCTTCGCGAGACGGAACGCAGCGCTGTGGTGATCGGTACTTCCATCGTCCGGCATGTCCACGCTACCTCAGGTAAAGGCAAAGTAATCACTCACTGCTTTCCTGGTGCTCGTGTTCTCGATGTCGCTGCGCAGGTTCCCGAGATCCTGAGCGGTGACGAGCGCATCGGAGCTGTCGTGTTGCACGCGGGAACGAACGACACCAGGCTGCGGCAGACGGAGGTTCTGAAGAAAGACTACAAGAGCCTGGTCGAGACGGTGCGCAGAACATCGCCTGAAGCAACGATCATCGTGTCTGGACCCCTTCCCACGTACCGACTAGGACATGAAAAGTTCAGTAGATTATTTGCTCTAAATGAATGGTTATTGTCATGGTGTAATGAACAGAAGCTGCTCTTTGTAAATAATTGGAATCTTTTCTGGGAGCGACCTAGGCTCTTCCGTCCTGATGGCCTTCACCCCAGCAGAATCAGAGCGGCTCTTCTGTCGGACAACATCTCCAGGGCGTTACACACCAACATATGACTAGTAAGTACAGATCACAGTCTTTCCTGTACTAACTTAATTGACATAAGTACCAATGTAGAACATTATATAGAAACTGTGTCTATTCCTCGTTTAGTGAGATCAAACATTAAATCTACTGTAAGATCCAGGAAAAATATAATTGTGATTAAACCAGAAAAGCTAAATATTAGCGAACAAAAACAATTTCTAAAACTAGGTCTTCTAAACATTAGATCGCTCACACCTAAGGCGGTTATTGTAAATGAAATGGTCACAGATAATAGTTTTGATGTACTTTGCCTTACTGAAACCTGGCTTAAGCCAAATGATTATTTCGGTCTAAATGAGTCTACTCCGCCAGGATACTGTTATAAGCATGAGCCCCGTCTGATTGGTCGTGGCGGCGGTGTTGCAACAATCTATAGAGATATTCTTAATGTTACTCAGAAAACAGGTCACAGGTTTAATTCGTTTGAAGTACTAGTGCTAAATGTTACGCTCTTAGATGTAAGAAAGAAATCCGTATTATCTCTAGCCTTGGCTACTGTGTATAGACCTCCAGGGCCCTATGCTGATTTCTTAAAAGAGTTTGCAGACTTTCTCTCAGATCTATTGGTCAACGTCGATAAAGCATTAATTGTTGGAGATTTTAACATACACGTAGATAACACAAATGATGCATTAGGGGCTGCGTTTACAGATCTATTAAACTCCTTTGGGATCAAGCAAAACGTCACTGGTCCCACTCATCGTCTTAATCACACACTAGATTTAATTATATCACATGGAACCAACCCAACCGATATAGATATTATACCGCAAAGTGATGATGTCACTGACCATTACATGGTAACTTGCATACTGCGTACTGCTGAAATCTGTCATGTTGCGCCACGTTATCGACCAGGCAGAACAATCATTCCAACCACTATAGATAGATTCTCAAATAGCTTACCTGATCTGTCTCAGCTGCTCAGTGAACCCAAACAAACAGATGAACTAGAGGAAATGACTAGCAGTATGAGCAACATTTTATCTAGCACATTAGAAATCGTTGCACCAATTAGATTAAAAAAGGTTAGAGAGAAAACTAAAGCACCATGGTACAACAGTGCTACACATGTTATCAAGAGAGAAACTCGTAACTTAGAGCGGAAATGGAAACAAACTAATTTAGAGGTCTTTAGAATCGCGTGGAGAGATAGTATGTCACGTTATAAAAAGGCCCTAAAAGCAGCCAGGGCTGAGCATCTCCGCAAACTAATAGAAAATAATCAAAATAACCCAAGGTTTTTATTTAACACCGTGGCTAGACTAACAAATAAACAAGCATCGCCTGAGCAAAATATTCCGTTACAGTTTAGAAGTAATGATTTTATGAATTTCTTCACTGAGAAAATAGAAAGCATCAGAAATAAAATTGTAAATGTACAATCTTTAATGATGTCTTATGATTCAACCGCTACTATCGCCCCTCAAGAACTACTACACCGCTTTACAACTATAGGACAGGAAGAGCTAAATAAACTTATCATTGCATCTAAACCAACAACATGTTTATTAGATCCAATACCCACTAAACTACTAAAAGAGTTGTTACCTGTAGTGGAAGAGCCTCTTCTCAATATTATTAACTCGTCTTTATCTTTAGGTCATGTTCCAAGAATATTCAAGCTGGCAGTCATAAAACCTCTCATTAAGAAGCCACAATTAGATCATAATAACCTAGCAAATTACAGACCAATTTCAAATCTTCCTTTTATGTCTAAAATACTAGAAATATTAGTTGTGTCCGCTCAATTGTGCTCTTTCTTGCAAGAAAATGATATCTATGAAAAATTTCAATCAGGATTCAGGCCGCATCACAGCACAGAAACTGCGCTCGTTAAAATCACAAATGATTTACTTCTAGCTTCTGACCAAGGCTGTATCTCAATACTAGTTCTACTCGATCTTAGTGCTGCATTCGATACTATAGATCATAAAATACTCATAGATCGACTTCAAAATTATACTGGTGTTCAGGGACAGGCATTAAACTGGTTTAGATCGTACTTATCAGACCGCTACCATTTTGTCTGTCTAAATGGGGAAAAATCCAGGATGATGTCAGTAGACTATGGGGTGCCGCAAGGATCCGTATTAGGCCCTCTGCTATTCTCAATATATATGCTACCGCTTGGTAATATTATAAGAAAACATGGAATTAATTTCCACTGTTATGCTGATGACACTCAATTATATATTTCATCATGACCGGACGAAAACGCTAAATTATCTAAACTGACAGCGTGTGTTGAAGATATTAAATACTGGATGACGTGTCATTTTCTGCTATTAAATTCAGATAAAACGGAGGTATTACTTATTGGTCCAAAAAACTGCCCACAAAACCTTGCACAATACAACTTTACCTTGGAAAGATGTCCTGTCACTTTATCCACTACAGTAAAAGACCTAGGTGTTATACTAGACCGCAACCTGACATTCGAAAATCATATTTCATATGTTACAAGAACGGCATTTTTCCACCTTAGAAACATTGCTAAGCTACGTAACATGCTATCTATTCCTGATGCAGAAAAGTTAGTTCATGCATTCATGAGCTCGAGATTAGATTACTGTAATGCTTTATTAGCTGGTTGTCCTGCATCCTCAATAAACAAACTACAGTTAGTCCAAAACGCAGCTGCTAGAGTTCTTACTAGGTCAAGAAAATATGATCATATAACACCAATTTTATCATCTCTACACTGGTTACCTATTAAGTTCCGTATCAATTACAAAGTATTGCTACTGACCTATAAAGCCCTGAATGGTTTAGCTCCAGTGTATCTAACGGATCTTCTATCGCCCTACAACCCATCGCGCTCTTTAAGGTCACTAAACTCTAGGCTTCTGGTCATTCCTAGGATATCCAAGTCCACTAAAGGAGGGAGGGCTTTTTCACATTTGGCTCCTAAACTCTGGAATAGTCTTCCTGATATTGTCCGAGGTTCAGACTCGCTGTCCCAGTTTAAAACTAGATTAAAGACGCATCTCTTTAGCCAAGCATTCACATTATAATTACCTTTATACTACAGTTAAATGGGAACAACAGCATTAATATAATATTCTGAACAGCAGCTACGCTAATTATTTCCCATCTGCTTTTCTGTTGTTATCTCGGGACACTAGTCCTGAGGTAAATAGTTCGTCAGCTCCAGTTGGTATCCAGCCTCTCATGAAGACTTCGGATGCCCCAACACCTGTGATGAGACGACTCCACGCCTGTGAAGAGACGACTCAACGCCAGCGTTGTTATGGCCTAAATTAATACACGACTGATTATCTTTTTCGAACATTGTTCTTTAACATTGTGTTTTTAACATTTTTTATACTGTTCATCTATGAAATGCACTTTCTGTAAAGCTGCTTTGAAACAATGTGTATTGTGAAAAGCGCTATACAAATAAATTTGAATTGAATTGAATTGAATTGAATAAAAGTGGAAATAATTCAATTATTACAAAAAGTCATTATTGACAAAAATTCACAATTACGACAGTGTATACTAAAGCATAAAAGTGGAAATAATTCAATTATTACAAAAAGTCATTATTGACAAAAATTCACAACTACGACAGTGTATACTAAAGCATAAAAGTGGAAATAATTCAATTATTACAAAAAGTCATTATTGACAAAAATTCACAATTACGACAGTGTATACTATGACATAAAAGTGTAAATTATTCAATTATTACAAAAAGTCATTATTGACAAAAATTTAAAAATACAACAGTGTATACTATTACATAAAAGTGGAAATTATTCAATTATTACATAAAGTCTTTATTGACAAAAATTCACAATTATGACAGTGTTTACTATGACATAAAAGTGTAAATGATTCAATTATTACAAAGTCATTATTGACAAAAATTCACAATTACGACAATGTATACTATTACATAAAAGTGTAAATGATTCAATTATTACAAAAAGTCATTACTGACAAAAATTCACAATTACAACAGTGTATACTATGACATAAAAGTGTAAATGATTCAATTATTACAAAAAGTCATTATTGACAAAAATTCACAATTATGACAGTGTTTACTATGACATAAAAGTGTAAATGATTCAATTATTACAAAGTCATTATTGACAAAAATTCACAATTACGACAGTGTATACTATTACATAAAAGTGTAAATGATTCAATTATTACAAAAAGTCATTATTGACAAAAATTCACAATTACGACAGTGTATACTATTACATAAAAGTGTAAATGATTCAATTATTACAAAAAGTCATTATTGACAAAAATTCACAATTACAACAGTGTATACTATGACATAAAAGTGTAAATGATTCAATTATTACAAAAAGTCATTATTGACAAAAATTCACAATTATGACAGTGTTTACTATGACATAAAGGTGTAAATGATTCAATTATTACAAAGTCATTATTGACAAAAATTCACAATTACAACAGTGTATACTATGACATAAAAGTGTAAATGATTCAATTATTACAAAAAGTCATTATTGACAAAAATTCACAATTACGACAGTGTATACTATGACATAAAAGTGTAAATGATTCAATTATTACAAAAAGTCATTATTGACAAAAATTCACAATTATGACAGTGTTTACTATTACATAAAAGTGTAAATGATTCAATTATTACAAAGTCATTATTGACAAAAATTCACAATTATGACAGTGTAATAATTGAATAATTTACACTTTTATGTCATAGTAAACAAAGTCATTATTGACAAAAATTCACAAATACGACAGTGTATACTATTACATAAAAGTGTAAATGATTCAATTATTACAAAAAGTCATTATTGACAAAAATTCACAATTATGACAGTGTAATAATTGAATAATTTACACTTTTATGTCATAGTAAACAAAGTCATTATTGACAAAAATTCACAAATACGACAGTGTATACTATTACATAAAAGTGTCACAGGGTGTTTTGGTGATGGTTCATGTTCATTGTTCTTGGTTCTGTTTTGGTTATGTTACGTTCATGGTTATGTTTGAGTTTGTCATGCACTTCCTGGTCTTGTCATGTGACTCCCATGCCCTCATGTGATCTTGTGTCTTGTCCTGTCATTGGTTCATTGTTTCATCACTGTTCACAGGTGTCACTTGTCTTGTCATTAGTCTGTGTGTATTTAGCCCTCATGTTTGCCATGTGTCTTTGTCAAGTATTGAATGTTGTAACCTGCTGGTGAGTGTTAGTTATGGTTCAAGTTTACGTTTTGGTTCATGTCAAGCCATGCCTTTTGTTTACGTTTTGGATTTAAGTTTTATGTTTTGTTAATAAAGAACTGCACATGGGTCCTTCAACTTGCCTCGTCAGTGGATACTTGTTACAGAATACTTGACCCTCAAAATGGACCCAGCAGTTGTATCTTTGCTTCGTCTACGCCAGGGAAATCAAGCCATAGAGAACTATGTGGAGGAGTTTTGTGGACTGTGCTACCTGGTGGAATTTAATGATGTTGCCCTCAAGGGGATTTTTCTTAATGGACTTAGTGAGCACCTAGCTTACTTGATGCCCGAAAGCAACTCCCCGGGGACTCTAGCAGAATATATTGACTTTGCTCTTCTGCTGGCTGGGTCTTCTTTTACAGTGGGGACTGTGGAGGAGGGGCCCCACAACCCCACAGTACCCACCACAACCCAGCCAGAGTCATCCGCTCCAGCCCACGTCCATGCTCCAGCCCACGTCCATGCTCCAGCCCAAGTCCAGGCTCCAGCCCACGGCCCCGTCCAGGCTCCAGCCCACGGCCCCGTCCAGGCTCCAGCCCAAGTCCAGGCTCCAGCCCACGGCCCCGTCCAGGCTCCAGCCCACGGCCCCGTCCAGGCTCCAGCCCACGGCCCCGTCCAGGCTCCAGCCCACGGCCCCGTCCAGGCTCCAGCCCACGGCCCCGTCCAGGCTCCAGCCCACGGCCCCGTCCAGGCTCCAGCCCACGAACCCGCTGTCCCGCCCAAGAAAATTTTGGTGGGGGGCAAGGGGTACATGGAGGCCATGAAGGCCACGCCTCTGTGGCCCCCTGAACCGCCATTACCGCCATGGCCTGGTGAACTGCCGTTACCGCCATGGCCTGATGAACTGCCGTTACCGCCATGGCCTGATGAACTGCCGTTACCGCCATGGCCTGGTGAACTGCCGTTGCCACCATGGCCTCCCACGCCTGAGGGTCCAGGTCCTCCCACGCCTGAGGGTCCAGGTTCTCCCACGCCTGAGGGTCCAGGTCCTCCCACGCCTGAGGGTCCAGGTCCTCCCACGCCTGAGGGTCCAGGTCCTCCCACGCCTGAGGGTCCAGGTCCTCCCACGCCTGAGGGTCCAGGTCCTCCCACGCCTGAGGGTCCAGGTCCTCCCACGCCTGAGGGTCCAGGTCCGCCCACGCCTGAGGGTCCAGGTCCGCCCACGCCTGAGGGTCCAGGTCCGCCCACGCCTGAGGGTCCAGGTCCGCCCACGCCTGAGGGTCCAGGTCCGCCCACGCCTGAGGGTCCAGGTCCGCCCACGCCTCAGGGTCCAGGTCCGCCCACGCCACAGGGTCCAGGTCCGCCCACGCCACAGGGTCCAGGTCCGCCCACGCCACAGGGTCCAGGTCCGCCCACGCCTCAGGGTCCATGTCCGCCCACGCCACAGGGTCCAGGTCCGCCCACGCCACATGGTCCAGGTCCGCCCACGCCACAGGGTCCAGGTCCGCCCACGCCACAGGGTCCAGGTCCGCCCACGCCACAGGGTCCAGGTCCGCCCACGCCACAGGGTCCAGGTCCGCCCACGCTCCCAGGCCCGTCTAGGTCATGTCTGGGTCCGGTGCCCCTGCACGGGCCTGGCCCACCATCCCTCCCCCAAGACCGCCCCCCAAGACTTTTTTGTTGAGACTCTCTGTTGTTAGGCCATTGGTGTTGTTTGGGCGTCAGGGGCCGCCCATAGAGGGGGGGATCTGTCACAGGGTGTTTTGGTGATGGTTCATGTTCATTGTTCTTGGTTCTGTTTTGGTTATGTTATGTTCATGGTTATGTTTGAGTTTGTCATGCACTTCCTGGTCTTGTCATGTGACTCCCATGCCCTCATGTGATCTTGTGTCTTGTCCTGTCATTGGTTCATTGTTTCATCACTGTTCACAGGTGTCTCTTGTCATTAGTCTGTGTGTATTTAGCCCTCATGTTTGCCATGTGTCTTTGTCAAGTATTGAATGTTGTAACCTGCTGGTGAGTGTTAGTTATGGTTCAAGTTTACGTTTTGGTTCATGTCAAGCCATGCCTTTTGTTTACGTTTTGGATTTAAGTTTTATGTTTTGTTAATAAAGAACTGCACATGGGTCCTTCAACTTGCCTCGTCAGTGGATACTTGTTACAAAAAGTGTAAATGATTCAATTATTACAAAGTCATTATTGACAAAAGTTCACAATTACGACAGTGTATACTATGACATAAAAGTGTAAATTATTCAATTATTACAAAAAGTCATTATTGACAAAAATTCACAATTACGACAGTGTATTCTATGACATAAAAGTGTAAATTATTCAATTATTACAAAAAGTCATTATTGACAAAAATTCACAATTACGAGAGTGTATACTATGACATAAAAGTGTAAATTATTCAATTACAAAAAGTCATTATTGACAAAAATTCACAATTACGACAGTGTATACTATTACATAAAAGTGTAAATTATTCAATTATTACAAAAAGTCATTATTGACAAAAATTCACAATTATGACAGTGTATACTATTACATAAAAGTGTAAATGATTCAATTATTACAAAAAGTCATTATTGACAAAAATTCACAATTACGACAGTGTATATACTATGACATAAAAGTGTAAATGATTCAATTATTACAAAAAGTCATTATTGACAAAAATTCACAATTACGACAGTGTATACTATGACATAAAAGTGTAAATTATTCAATTATTACAAAAAGTCATTATTGACAAAAATTTAAAAATACAACAGTGTATACTATTACATAAAAGTGGAAATTATTCAATTATTACATAAAGTCATTATTGTCAAAAATTCACAATTACGACATTGTATACTATTACATAAAAGTGTAAATTATTCAATTATTACAAAAAGTCATTATTGACAAAAATTCACAATTACGACATTGTATACTAATACATAAAAGTGTAAATTATTCAATTATTACAAAAAGTCATTATTGACAAAAATTAAAAAATACAACAGTGTACACTATTACATAAAAGTGGAAATTATTCAATTATTACATAAAGTCTTTATTGACAAAAATTCCTAATTTAGACAGTGTATACTATTACCTAAAAGTGGAAATTATTAAATTATTACATAGAGTCGAAACGGACAAAAATTTAATTTACGACAGTGTTTACTATTACATAACAGTGAAAATGATTCAATTATTACAGTTATTATTGACAAAAATTCTAAATTACGACAGTGTATACTATTACATAACTGGAAATTATTAAATTATTACAGTTATTATTGACAAAAATTCTAAATTACGACAGTGTATACTATTACATAACTGGAAATTATTCAATTATTACAGTTATTATTGACAAAAATTCACAATTACAACAGTGTATACTATTACATAAAAGTGTAAATGATTCAATTATTACAAAAAGTCATTATTGACAAAAATTCACAATTACGACAGTGTATACTATGACATAAAAGTGTAAATGATTCAATTATTACAAAAAGTCATTATTGACAAAAATTCACAATTACGACAGTGTATACTATGACATAAAAGTGTAAATGATTCAATTATTACAAAGTAATTATTGACAAAAATTCACAATTACGACAGTGTATACTATGACATAAAAGTGTAAATTATTCCGTTATTACAAAGTCATTATTGCCAAAATTCACAATTACGACAGTGTATACTATTACATAAAAGTGTAAATTATTCAATTATTACAAAAAGTCATTATTGACAAAAATTCACAATTACGACAGTGTATACTATGACATAAAAGTGTAAATTATTCAATTATTACAAAAAGTCATTATTGACAAAAATTCACAATTACGACAGTGTATACTATTACATAAAAGTGTAAATGATTCAATTATTACAAAAAGTCATTATTGACAAAAATTCACAATTACGACAGTGTATACTATTACATAAAAGTGTAAATGATTCAATTATTACAAAAAGTCATTATTGACAAAAATTCACAATTACGACAGTGTATACTATTACATAAAAGTGTAAATGATTCAATTATTACAAAAAGTCATTATTGACAAAAATTCACAATTACGACAGTGTATACTAAAGCATAAAAGTGGAAATAATACAATTATTACAAAAAGTCATTATTGACAAAAATTCACAATTACGACAGTGTACACTATGACATAAAAGTGTAAATGATTCAATTATTACAAAAAGTCATTATTGACAAAAATTAAAAAATACAACAGTGTATACTATTACATAAAAGTGGAAATTATTCAATTATTACATAAAGTAATTATTGACAAAAATTCACAATTACGACATTGTATACTATTACATAAAAGTGTAAATTATTCAATTATTACAAAAAGTCATTATTGACAAAAATTCAAAATTACGACAGTGTATACTAAAGCATAAAAGTGGAAATGATTCAATTATTACAAAAAGTCATTATTGACAAAAATTCACAATTCCGACAGTGTATACTATGACATAAAAGTGTAAATTATTCAATTATTACAAAAAGTCATTATTGACAAAAATTCACAATTATGACAGTGTATACTATGACATAAAAGTGTAAATTATTCAATTATTACAAAAAGTCATTATTGACAAAAATTCACAATTATGACAGTGTATACTATGACATAAAAGTGTAAATTATTCAATTATTACAAAAAGTCATTATTGACAAAAATTCACAATTACGACAGTGTATACTATGACATAAAAGTGTAAATTATTCAATTATTAAAAAAAGTCATTATTGACAAAAATTCACAATTACGACAGTGTATACTATGACATAAAAGTGGAAATTATTCAATTATTACAAAAAGTCATTATTGACAAAAATTCACAATTCCGACAGTGTATACTATGACATAAAAGTGTAAATTATTCAATTATTACAAAAAGTCATTATTGACAAAAATTCACAATTACGACAGTGTATACTATGACATACAAGTGTAAATGATTCAATTATTACAAAAAGTCATTATTGACAAAAATTCACAATAACCACAGTGTATACTATTACATAAAAGTGTAAATTATTCAATTATTACAAACAGTCATTATTGACAAAAATTCACAATTCCGACAGTGTATACTAAAGCATAAAAGTGGAAATTACTCAGTTATTACAAAAAGTCATTATTGACAAAAATTCACAATTCCGACAGTGTATACTATGACATAAAAGTGTAAATTATTCAATTATTACAAAAAGTCATTATTGACAAAAATTCACAATTTCGACAGTGTATACTATGACATACAAGTGTAAATGATTCAATTATTACAAAAAGTCATTATTGACAAAAATTCACAATTATGACAGTGTATACTATGACATAAAAGTGTAAATTATTCAATTATTAGAAAGTCATTATTGACAAAAATTCACAATTACGACAGTGTATACTATGACATACAAGTGTAATTTATTCAATTATTAGAAAGTCATTATTGACAAAAATTCACAATTACGACAGTGTATACTATGACATAAAAGTGTAAATGATTCAATTATTACAAACAGTCATTATTGACAAAAATTCACAATTACGACAGTGTATACTAAAGCATAAAAGTGTAAATGATTCAATTATTACAAAAAGTCATTATTGACAAAAATTCACAATTACGACAGTGTATACTATGACATAAAAGTGTAAATTATTCAATTATTACAAAAAGTCATTATTGACAAAAATTCACAATTACGACAGTGTATACTATGACATAAAAGTGTAAATTTTCAATTATTACAAAAAGTCATTATTGACAAAAATTCACAATTACGACAGTGTATACTATGACATAAAAGTGTAAATTATTCAATTATTACAAAAAGTCATTATTGACAAAAATTCACAATTACGACAGTGTATACTATGACATAAAAGTGGAAATTATTCAATTATTACAAAAAGTCATTATTGACAAAAATTCACAATTCCGACAGTGTATACTATGACATAAAAGTGTAAATTATTCAATTATTACAAAAAGTCATTATTGACAAAAATTCACAATTACGACAGTGTATACTATGACATACAAGTGTAAATGATTCAATTATTACAAAAAGTCATTATTGACAAAAATTCACAATAACCACAGTGTATACTATTACATAAAAGTGTAAATTATTCAATTATTACAAACAGTCATTATTGACAAAAATTCACAATTCCGACAGTGTATACTAAAGCATAAAAGTGGAAATTACTCAGTTATTACAAAAAGTCATTATTGACAAAAATTCACAATTCCGACAGTGTATACTATGACATAAAAGTTTAAATTATTCAATTATTACAAAAAGTCATTATTGACAAAAATTCACAATTATGACAGTGTATACTATGACATAAAAGTGTAAATTATTCAATTATTACAAAAAGTCATTATTGACAAAAATTCACAATTATGACAGTGTATACTATTACATAAAAGTGTAAATTATTCAATTATTACAAAAAGTCATTATTGACAAAAATTCACAATTCCGACAGTGTATACTATGACATACAAGTGTAAATTATTCAATTATTACAAAAAGTCATTATTGACAAAAATTCACAATTACGACAGTGTATACTATGACATAAAAGTGTAAATTATTCAATTATTACAAAAAGTCATTATTGACAAAAATTCACAATTTCGACAGTGTATACTATGACATACAAGTGTAAATGATTCAATTATTACAAAAAGTCATTATTGACAAAAATTCACAATTATGACAGTGTATACTATGACATAAAAGTGTAAATTATTAAATTATTAGAAAGTCATTATTGACAAAAATTCACAATTACGACAGTGTATACTATGACATACAAGTGTAATTTATTCAATTATTAGAAAGTCATTATTGACAAAAATTCACAATTACGACAGTGTATACTATGACATAAAAGTGTAAATGATTCAATTATTACAAACAGTCATTATTGACAAAAATTCACAATTACGACAGTGTATACTAAAGCATAAAAGTGTAAATGATTCAATTATTACAAAAAGTCATTATTGACAAAAATTCACAATTACGACAGTGTATACTATGACATAAAAGTGTAAATTATTCAATTATTACAAAAAGTCATTATTGACAAAAATTCACAATTACGACAGTGTATACTATGACATAAAAGTGTAAATTTTCAATTATTACAAAAAGTCATTATTGACAAAAATTCACAATTACGACAGTGTATACTATGACATAAAAGTGTAAATTATTCAATTATTACAAAAAGTCATTATTGACAAAAATTCACAATTACGACAGTGTATACTATTACATAAAAGTGTAAATGATTCAATTATTACAAAAAGTCATTATTGACAAAAATTCACAATTACGACAGTGTATACTATTACATAAAAGTGTAAATGATTCAATTATTACAAAAAGTCATTATTGACAAAAATTCACAATTACGACAGTGTATACTAAAGCATAAAAGTGGAAATAATACAATTATTACAAAAAGTCATTATTGACAAAAATTCACAATTACGACAGTGTACACTATGACATAAAAGTGTAAATGATTCAATTATTACAAAAAGTCATTATTGACAAAAATTAAAAAATACAACAGTGTATACTATTACATAAAAGTGGAAATTATTCAATTATTACATAAAGTAATTATTGACAAAAATTCACAATTACGACATTGTATACTATTACATAAAAGTGTAAATTATTCAATTATTACAAAAAGTCATTATTGACAAAAATTCAAAATTACGACAGTGTATACTAAAGCATAAAAGTGGAAATGATTCAATTATTACAAAAAGTCATTATTGACAAAAATTCACAATTCCGACAGTGTATACTATGACATAAAAGTGTAAATTATTCAATTATTACAAAAAGTCATTATTGACAAAAATTCACAATTATGACAGTGTATACTATGACATAAAAGTGTAAATTATTCAATTATTACAAAAAGTCATTATTGACAAAAATTCACAATTATGACAGTGTATACTATGACATAAAAGTGTAAATTATTCAATTATTACAAAAAGTCATTATTGACAAAAATTCACAATTACGACAGTGTATACTATGACATAAAAGTGTAAATTATTCAATTATTAAAAAAAGTCATTATTGACAAAAATTCACAATTACGACAGTGTATACTATGACATAAAAGTGGAAATTATTCAATTATTACAAAAAGTCATTATTGACAAAAATTCACAATTCCGACAGTGTATACTATGACATAAAAGTGTAAATTATTCAATTATTACAAAAAGTCATTATTGACAAAAATTCACAATTACGACAGTGTATACTATGACATACAAGTGTAAATGATTCAATTATTACAAAAAGTCATTATTGACAAAAATTCACAATAACCACAGTGTATACTATTACATAAAAGTGTAAATTATTCAATTATTACAAACAGTCATTATTGACAAAAATTCACAATTCCGACAGTGTATACTAAAGCATAAAAGTGGAAATTACTCAGTTATTACAAAAAGTCATTATTGACAAAAATTCACAATTCCGACAGTGTATACTATGACATAAAAGTGTAAATTATTCAATTATTACAAAAAGTCATTATTGACAAAAATTCACAATTTCGACAGTGTATACTATGACATACAAGTGTAAATGATTCAATTATTACAAAAAGTCATTATTGACAAAAATTCACAATTATGACAGTGTATACTATGACATAAAAGTGTAAATTATTCAATTATTAGAAAGTCATTATTGACAAAAATTCACAATTACGACAGTGTATACTATGACATACAAGTGTAATTTATTCAATTATTAGAAAGTCATTATTGACAAAAATTCACAATTACGACAGTGTATACTATGACATAAAAGTGTAAATGATTCAATTATTACAAACAGTCATTATTGACAAAAATTCACAATTACGACAGTGTATACTAAAGCATAAAAGTGTAAATGATTCAATTATTACAAAAAGTCATTATTGACAAAAATTCACAATTACGACAGTGTATACTATGACATAAAAGTGTAAATTATTCAATTATTACAAAAAGTCATTATTGACAAAAATTCACAATTACGACAGTGTATACTATGACATAAAAGTGTAAATTTTCAATTATTACAAAAAGTCATTATTGACAAAAATTCACAATTACGACAGTGTATACTATGACATAAAAGTGGAAATTATTCAATTATTACAAAAAGTCATTATTGACAAAAATTCACAATTACGACAGTGTATACTATGACATAAAAGTGGAAATTATTCAATTATTACAAAAAGTCATTATTGACAAAAATTCACAATTCCGACAGTGTATACTATGACATAAAAGTGTAAATTATTCAATTATTACAAAAAGTCATTATTGACAAAAATTCACAATTACGACAGTGTATACTATGACATACAAGTGTAAATGATTCAATTATTACAAAAAGTCATTATTGACAAAAATTCACAATAACCACAGTGTATACTATTACATAAAAGTGTAAATTATTCAATTATTACAAACAGTCATTATTGACAAAAATTCACAATTCCGACAGTGTATACTAAAGCATAAAAGTGGAAATTACTCAGTTATTACAAAAAGTCATTATTGACAAAAATTCACAATTCCGACAGTGTATACTATGACATAAAAGTTTAAATTATTCAATTATTACAAAAAGTCATTATTGACAAAAATTCACAATTATGACAGTGTATACTATGACATAAAAGTGTAAATTATTCAATTATTACAAAAAGTCATTATTGACAAAAATTCACAATTATGACAGTGTATACTATTACATAAAAGTGTAAATTATTCAATTATTACAAAAAGTCATTATTGACAAAAATTCACAATTCCGACAGTGTATACTATGACATACAAGTGTAAATTATTCAATTATTACAAAAAGTCATTATTGACAAAAATTCACAATTACGACAGTGTATACTATGACATAAAAGTGTAAATTATTCAATTATTACAAAAAGTCATTATTGACAAAAATTCACAATTTCGACAGTGTATACTATGACATACAAGTGTAAATGATTCAATTATTACAAAAAGTCATTATTGACAAAAATTCACAATTATGACAGTGTATACTATGACATAAAAGTGTAAATTATTAAATTATTAGAAAGTCATTATTGACAAAAATTCACAATTACGACAGTGTATACTATGACATACAAGTGTAATTTATTCAATTATTAGAAAGTCATTATTGACAAAAATTCACAATTACGACAGTGTATACTATGATATAAAAGTTTAAATGATTCAATTATTACAAACAGTCATTATTGACAAAAATTCACAATTACGACAGTGTATACTAAAGCATAAAAGTGTAAATGATTCAATTATTACAAAAAGTCATTATTGACAAAAATTCACAATTACGACAGTGTATACTATGACATAAAAGTGTAAATTATTCAATTATTACAAAAAGTCATTATTGACAAAAATTCACAATTACGACAGTGTATACTATGACATAAAAGTGTAAATTTTCAATTATTACAAAAAGTCATTATTGACAAAAATTCACAATTACGACAGTGTATACTATGACATAAAAGTGTAAATTATTCAATTATTACAAAAAGTCATTATTGACAAAAATTCACAATTACGACAGTGTATACTATGACATAAAAGTGTAAATTATTCAATTATTACAAAAAGTCATTATTGACAAAAATTCACAATTACGACAGTGTATACTATGACATAAAAGTGGAAATGATTCAATTATTACAAAAAGTCATTATTGACAAAAATTCACAATTACGACAGTGTATACTATGACATAAAAGTGTAAATTATTCAATTATTACAAAAAGTCATTATTGACAAAAAATTAAAAAATACAACAGTGTATACTATTACATAAAAGTGTAAATTATTCAATTATTACAAAAAGTCATTATTGACAAAAATTAAAAAATACAACAGTGTATACTATTACATAAAAGTGTAAATTATTCAATTATTACAAAAAGTCATTATTGACAAAAATTCACAATTACGACATTGTATACTAATAAATAAAAGTGTAAATTATTCAATTATTACAAAAAGTCATTATTGACAAAATTAAAAAATACAACAGTGTATACTATTACATAAAAGTGTACATGATTCAATTATTACAAAAAGTCATTATTGACAAAAATTCACAATTATGACAGTGTTTACTATGACATAAAAGTGTAAATTATTCCGTTATTACAAAGTCATTATTGCCAAAATTCACAATTACGACAGTGTATACTATTACATAAAAGTGTAAATTATTTTATTATTACAAAAAGTCATTATTGACAAAAATTCACAATTACGACAGTGTATACTATGACATAAAAGTGTAAATTATTCAATTATTACAAAAAGTCATTATTGACAAAAATTCACAATTATGACAGTGTATACTATTACATAAAAGTGTAAATTATTCAATTATTACAAAAAGTCATTATTGACAAAAATTCACAATTCCTACAGTGTATACTATGACATAAAAGTGTAAATTATTCAATTATTACAAAAAGTCATTATTGACAAAAATTCACAATCACGACAGTGTATACTATGACATAAAAGTGTAAATTATTCAATTATTACAAAAAGTCATTATTGACAAAAATTCACAATTCCCACAGTGTATACTATGACATAAAAGTGTAAATTATTCAATTATTACAAAAAGTCATTATTGACAAAAATTCACATTTACGACAGTGTATACTATGACATAAAAGTGGAAATTATTCAATTATTACAAAAAGCCATTGACAAAAATTCTAAATTATGACAGTGTATACTATT
This sequence comes from Romanogobio albipinnatus, assembly GCA_023566225.1. Classification (NCBI taxonomy): domain Eukaryota; kingdom Metazoa; phylum Chordata; class Actinopteri; order Cypriniformes; family Gobionidae; genus Romanogobio; species Romanogobio albipinnatus. The sequence goes on along the minus strand of CM042248.1, from coordinate 56,515,767 downwards.
ACATAAAAGTGTAAATGATTCAATTATTACAAAAAGTCATTATTGACAAAAATTCACAATTACGACAGTGTATACTATGACATAAAAGTGTAAATGATTCAATTATTACAAAAAGTCATTATTGACAAAAATTCACAATTACGACAGTGTATACTATTACATAAAAGTGTAAATGATTCAATTATTACAAAAAGTCATTATTGACAAAAATTCACAATTACGACAGTGTATACTATTACATAAAAGTGTAAATTATTCAATTATTACAAAAAGTCATTATTGACAAAAATTCACAATTACGACAGTGTATTCTATGACAATAAAAGTGGAAATTTTTCAATTATTACAAAAAGTCATTGTTGCCAAAATTCACAATTACGACAGTGTATACTATGACATAAAAGTGTAAATTATTCAGTTATTACAAAAAGCCATTGACAAAAATTCTAAATGACGACAGTGTATACTATTACATAAAAGTGTAAATGATTCAATTATTACAAAAAGTCATTATTGACAAAAATTCACAATTACGACAGTGTATACTATGACATAAAAGTGTAAATGATTCAATTATTACAAAAAGTCATTATTGACAAAAATTCACAATTACGACAGTGTATACTAAAGCATAAAGGCATAAAGCATAAAGGCATGCGCGAGTTGTGAGCACGCTGTTGGTGTTAGAGCTCCGTCGATTTGATTCATAATCCTTGATTTTCTCCTTAACACTCGCTTACAAACGAATATTTTCTACTATTTACAGCGTGTGAATATATCTACGATACGATTCTCTATAAAAAACAATCAGATTGCTTTGATATCACTACTTATATCCGAACTTCCGCTACTAGCCGTAGCCCGCTAGCATTGCACGCGTGGTGACTTATTTACACCGGTAGCCGTAGCCCGCTAGCATTGCACGCGTGATAAACTTATTTACACCCATCACTGTACCGACAATTCGTCATCGTAGCACGTCTGCTACAATGACGAACTCAGATGTGTGTCTAATGTTACCTTTGAGTGCAGGCGAGGACATGTTTGAGCTGCATTCGGTGCTGTTGGAGTTGGACTCGTTGGCGAAGCAGATTAGGGACCTTCTAGACAGACAAGCCGTGCTGAGAGAGCGACGATCAGCACTTGAAACATCACGCGCCGATGCACACAAGTCAGTGGTTAATAACCTGTTGACTCCGAGCTCGTCTACTCCGTGTGTTTCTTTGCACAGGACGCGATCATCCATGGTTTCGTTCACACCGGCACCGACACAGCACCGGGGACCGTGGGTTTTTCCCCAGCGGAAGACGCGAGCCAGGACCAGAGCTAGGACCTCTCCGCCCCTCCGGTCTTCGAGATCTCCACTCGGAACCGCTTCTCTCCTCTTCGCGAGACGGAACGCAGCGCTGTGGTGATCGGTACTTCCATCGTCCGGCATGTCCACGCTACCTCAGGTAAAGGCAAAGTAATCACTCACTGCTTTCCTGGTGCTCGTGTTCTCGATGTCGCTGCGCAGGTTCCCGAGATCCTGAGCGGTGACGAGCGCATCGGAGCTGTCGTGTTGCACGCGGGAACGAACGACACCAGGCTGCGGCAGACGGAGGTTCTGAAGAAAGACTACAAGAGCCTGGTCGAGACGGTGCGCAGAACATCGCCTGAAGCAACGATCATCGTGTCTGGACCCCTTCCCACGTACCGACTAGGACATGAAAAGTTCAGTAGATTATTTGCTCTAAATGAATGGTTATTGTCATGGTGTAATGAACAGAAGCTGCTCTTTGTAAATAATTGGAATCTTTTCTGGGAGCGACCTAGGCTCTTCCGTCCTGATGGCCTTCACCCCAGCAGAATCAGAGCGGCTCTTCTGTCGGACAACATCTCCAGGGCGTTACACACCAACATATGACTAGTAAGTACAGATCACAGTCTTTCCTGTACTAACTTAATTGACATAAGTACCAATGTAGAACATTATATAGAAACTGTGTCTATTCCTCGTTTAGTGAGATCAAACATTAAATCTACTGTAAGATCCAGGAAAAATATAATTGTGATTAAACCAGAAAAGCTAAATATTAGCGAACAAAAACAATTTCTAAAACTAGGTCTTCTAAACATTAGATCGCTCACACCTAAGGCGGTTATTGTAAATGAAATGGTCACAGATAATAGTTTTGATGTACTTTGCCTTACTGAAACCTGGCTTAAGCCAAATGATTATTTCGGTCTAAATGAGTCTACTCCGCCAGGATACTGTTATAAGCATGAGCCCCGTCTGATTGGTCGTGGCGGCGGTGTTGCAACAATCTATAGAGATATTCTTAATGTTACTCAGAAAACAGGTCACAGGTTTAATTCGTTTGAAGTACTAGTGCTAAATGTTACGCTCTTAGATGTAAGAAAGAAATCCGTATTATCTCTAGCCTTGGCTACTGTGTATAGACCTCCAGGGCCCTATGCTGATTTCTTAAAAGAGTTTGCAGACTTTCTCTCAGATCTATTGGTCAACGTCGATAAAGCATTAATTGTTGGAGATTTTAACATACACGTAGATAACACAAATGATGCATTAGGGGCTGCGTTTACAGATCTATTAAACTCCTTTGGGATCAAGCAAAACGTCACTGGTCCCACTCATCGTCTTAATCACACACTAGATTTAATTATATCACATGGAACCAACCCAACCGATATAGATATTATACCGCAAAGTGATGATGTCACTGACCATTACATGGTAACTTGCATACTGCGTACTGCTGAAATCTGTCATGTTGCGCCACGTTATCGACCAGGCAGAACAATCATTCCAACCACTATAGATAGATTCTCAAATAGCTTACCTGATCTGTCTCAGCTGCTCAGTGAACCCAAACAAACAGATGAACTAGAGGAAATGACTAGCAGTATGAGCAACATTTTATCTAGCACATTAGAAATCGTTGCACCAATTAGATTAAAAAAGGTTAGAGAGAAAACTAAAGCACCATGGTACAACAGTGCTACACATGTTATCAAGAGAGAAACTCGTAACTTAGAGCGGAAATGGAAACAAACTAATTTAGAGGTCTTTAGAATCGCGTGGAGAGATAGTATGTCACGTTATAAAAAGGCCCTAAAAGCAGCCAGGGCTGAGCATCTCCGCAAACTAATAGAAAATAATCAAAATAACCCAAGGTTTTTATTTAACACCGTGGCTAGACTAACAAATAAACAAGCATCGCCTGAGCAAAATATTCCGTTACAGTTTAGAAGTAATGATTTTATGAATTTCTTCACTGAGAAAATAGAAAGCATCAGAAATAAAATTGTAAATGTACAATCTTTAATGATGTCTTATGATTCAACCGCTACTATCGCCCCTCAAGAACTACTACACCGCTTTACAACTATAGGACAGGAAGAGCTAAATAAACTTATCATTGCATCTAAACCAACAACATGTTTATTAGATCCAATACCCACTAAACTACTAAAAGAGTTGTTACCTGTATTGGAAGAGCCTCTTCTCAATATTATTAACTCGTCTTTATCTTTAGGTCATGTTCCAAGAATATTCAAGCTGGCAGTCATAAAACCTCTCATTAAGAAGCCACAATTAGATCATAATAACCTAGCAAATTACAGACCAATTTCAAATCTTCCTTTTATGTCTAAAATACTAGAAATATTAGTTGTGTCCGCTCAATTGTGCTCTTTCTTGCAAGAAAATGATATCTATGAAAAATTTCAATCAGGATTCAGGCCGCATCACAGCACAGAAACTGCGCTCGTTAAAATCACAAATGATTTACTTCTAGCTTCTGACCAAGGCTGTATCTCAATACTAGTTCTACTCGATCTTAGTGCTGCATTCGATACTATAGATCATAAAATACTCATAGATCGACTTCAAAATTATACTGGTGTTCAGGGACAGGCATTAAACTGGTTTAGATCGTACTTATCAGACCGCTACCATTTTGTCTGTCTAAATGGGGAAAAATCCAGGATGATGTCAGTAGACTATGGGGTGCCGCAAGGATCCGTATTAGGCCCTCTGCTATTCTCAATATATATGCTACCGCTTGGTAATATTATAAGAAAACATGGAATTAATTTCCACTGTTATGCTGATGACACTCAATTATATATTTCATCATGACCGGACGAAAACGCTAAATTATCTAAACTGACAGCGTGTGTTGAAGATATTAAATACTGGATGACGTGTCATTTTCTGCTATTAAATTCAGATAAAACGGAGGTATTACTTATTGGTCCAAAAAACTGCCCACAAAACCTTGCACAATACAACTTTACCTTGGAAAGATGTCCTGTCACTTTATCCACTACAGTAAAAGACCTAGGTGTTATACTAGACCGCAACCTGACATTCGAAAATCATATTTCATATGTTACAAGAACGGCATTTTTCCACCTTAGAAACATTGCTAAGCTACGTAACATGCTATCTATTCCTGATGCAGAAAAGTTAGTTCATGCATTCATGAGCTCGAGATTAGATTACTGTAATGCTTTATTAGCTGGTTGTCCTGCATCCTCAATAAACAAACTACAGTTAGTCCAAAACGCAGCTGCTAGAGTTCTTACTAGGTCAAGAAAATATGATCATATAACACCAATTTTATCATCTCTACACTGGTTACCTATTAAGTTCCGTATCAATTACAAAGTATTGCTACTGACCTATAAAGCCCTGAATGGTTTAGCTCCAGTGTATCTAACGGATCTTCTATCGCCCTACAACCCATCGCGCTCTTTAAGGTCACTAAACTCTAGGCTTCTGGTCATTCCTAGGATATCCAAGTCCACTAAAGGAGGGAGGGCTTTTTCACATTTGGCTCCTAAACTCTGGAATAGTCTTCCTGATATTGTCCGAGGTTCAGACTCGCTGTCCCAGTTTAAAACTAGATTAAAGACGCATCTCTTTAGCCAAGCATTCACATTATAATTACCTTTATACTACAGTTAAATGGGAACAACAGCATTAATATAATATTCTGAACAGCAGCTACGCTAATTATTTCCCATCTGCTTTTCTGTTGTTATCTCGGGACACTAGTCCTGAGGTAAATAGTTCGTCAGCTCCAGTTGGTATCCAGCCTCTCATGAAGACTTCGGATGCCCCAACACCTGTGATGAGACGACTCCACGCCTGTGAAGAGACGACTCAACGCCAGCGTTGTTATGGCCTAAATTAATACACGACTGATTATCTTTTTCGAACATTGTTCTTTAACATTGTGTTTTTAACATTTTTTATACTGTTCATCTATGAAATGCACTTTCTGTAAAGCTGCTTTGAAACAATGTGTATTGTGAAAAGCGCTATACAAATAAATTTGAATTGAATTGAATTGAATTGAATAAAAGTGGAAATAATTCAATTATTACAAAAAGTCATTATTGACAAAAATTCACAATTACGACAGTGTATACTAAAGCATAAAAGTGGAAATAATTCAATTATTACAAAAAGTCATTATTGACAAAAATTCACAATTACGACAGTGTATACTAAAGCATAAAAGTGGAAATAATTCAATTATTACAAAAAGTCATTATTGACAAAAATTCACAATTACGACAGTGTATACTATGACATAAAAGTGTAAATTATTCAATTATTACAAAAAGTCATTATTGACAAAAATTTAAAAATACAACAGTGTATACTATTACATAAAAGTGGAAATTATTCAATTATTACATAAAGTCTTTATTGACAAAAATTCACAATTATGACAGTGTTTACTATGACATAAAAGTGTAAATGATTCAATTATTACAAAGTCATTATTGACAAAAATTCACAATTACGACAATGTATACTATTACATAAAAGTGTAAATGATTCAATTATTACAAAAAGTCATTACTGACAAAAATTCACAATTACAACAGTGTATACTATGACATAAAAGTGTAAATGATTCAATTATTACAAAAAGTCATTATTGACAAAAATTCACAATTATGACAGTGTTTACTATGACATAAAAGTGTAAATGATTCAATTATTACAAAGTCATTATTGACAAAAATTCACAATTACGACAGTGTATACTATTACATAAAAGTGTAAATGATTCAATTATTACAAAAAGTCATTATTGACAAAAATTCACAATTACGACAGTGTATACTATTACATAAAAGTGTAAATGATTCAATTATTACAAAAAGTCATTATTGACAAAAATTCACAATTACAACAGTGTATACTATGACATAAAAGTGTAAATGATTCAATTATTACAAAAAGTCATTATTGACAAAAATTCACAATTATGACAGTGTTTACTATGACATAAAGGTGTAAATGATTCAATTATTACAAAGTCATTATTGACAAAAATTCACAATTACAACAGTGTATACTATGACATAAAAGTGTAAATGATTCAATTATTACAAAAAGTCATTATTGACAAAAATTCACAATTACGACAGTGTATACTATGACATAAAAGTGTAAATGATTCAATTATTACAAAAAGTCATTATTGACAAAAATTCACAATTATGACAGTGTTTACTATTACATAAAAGTGTAAATGATTCAATTATTACAAAGTCATTATTGACAAAAATTCACAATTATGACAGTGTAATAATTGAATAATTTACACTTTTATGTCATAGTAAACAAAGTCATTATTGACAAAAATTCACAAATACGACAGTGTATACTATTACATAAAAGTGTAAATGATTCAATTATTACAAAAAGTCATTATTGACAAAAATTCACAATTATGACAGTGTAATAATTGAATAATTTACACTTTTATGTCATAGTAAACAAAGTCATTATTGACAAAAATTCACAAATACGACAGTGTATACTATTACATAAAAGTGTCACAGGGTGTTTTGGTGATGGTTCATGTTCATTGTTCTTGGTTCTGTTTTGGTTATGTTACGTTCATGGTTATGTTTGAGTTTGTCATGCACTTCCTGGTCTTGTCATGTGACTCCCATGCCCTCATGTGATCTTGTGTCTTGTCCTGTCATTGGTTCATTGTTTCATCACTGTTCACAGGTGTCACTTGTCTTGTCATTAGTCTGTGTGTATTTAGCCCTCATGTTTGCCATGTGTCTTTGTCAAGTATTGAATGTTGTAACCTGCTGGTGAGTGTTAGTTATGGTTCAAGTTTACGTTTTGGTTCATGTCAAGCCATGCCTTTTGTTTACGTTTTGGATTTAAGTTTTATGTTTTGTTAATAAAGAACTGCACATGGGTCCTTCAACTTGCCTCGTCAGTGGATACTTGTTACAGAATACTTGACCCTCAAAATGGACCCAGCAGTTGTATCTTTGCTTCGTCTACGCCAGGGAAATCAAGCCATAGAGAACTATGTGGAGGAGTTTTGTGGACTGTGCTACCTGGTGGAATTTAATGATGTTGCCCTCAAGGGGATTTTTCTTAATGGACTTAGTGAGCACCTAGCTTACTTGATGCCCGAAAGCAACTCCCCGGGGACTCTAGCAGAATATATTGACTTTGCTCTTCTGCTGGCTGGGTCTTCTTTTACAGTGGGGACTGTGGAGGAGGGGCCCCACAACCCCACAGTACCCACCACAACCCAGCCAGAGTCATCCGCTCCAGCCCACGTCCATGCTCCAGCCCACGTCCATGCTCCAGCCCAAGTCCAGGCTCCAGCCCACGGCCCCGTCCAGGCTCCAGCCCACGGCCCCGTCCAGGCTCCAGCCCAAGTCCAGGCTCCAGCCCACGGCCCCGTCCAGGCTCCAGCCCACGGCCCCGTCCAGGCTCCAGCCCACGGCCCCGTCCAGGCTCCAGCCCACGGCCCCGTCCAGGCTCCAGCCCACGGCCCCGTCCAGGCTCCAGCCCACGGCCCCGTCCAGGCTCCAGCCCACGGCCCCGTCCAGGCTCCAGCCCACGAACCCGCTGTCCCGCCCAAGAAAATTTTGGTGGGGGGCAAGGGGTACATGGAGGCCATGAAGGCCACGCCTCTGTGGCCCCCTGAACCGCCATTACCGCCATGGCCTGGTGAACTGCCGTTACCGCCATGGCCTGGTGAACTGCCGTTACCGCCATGGCCTGATGAACTGCCGTTACCGCCATGGCCTGATGAACTGCCGTTACCGCCATGGCCTGGTGAACTGCCGTTGCCACCATGGCCTCCCACGCCTGAGGGTCCAGGTCCTCCCACGCCTGAGGGTCCAGGTTCTCCCACGCCTGAGGGTCCAGGTCCTCCCACGCCTGAGGGTCCAGGTCCTCCCACGCCTGAGGGTCCAGGTCCTCCCACGCCTGAGGGTCCAGGTCCTCCCACGCCTGAGGGTCCAGGTCCTCCCACGCCTGAGGGTCCAGGTCCGCCCACGCCTGAGGGTCCAGGTCCGCCCACGCCTGAGGGTCCAGGTCCGCCCACGCCTGAGGGTCCAGGTCCGCCCACGCCTGAGGGTCCAGGTCCTCCCACGCCTGAGGGTCCAGGTCCGCCCACGCCTGAGGGTCCAGGTCCGCCCACGCCTGAGGGTCCAGGTCCGCCCACGCCTCAGGGTCCAGGTCCGCCCACGCCACAGGGTCCAGGTCCGCCCACGCCACAGGGTCCAGGTCCGCCCACGCCACAGGGTCCAGGTCCGCCCACGCCTCAGGGTCCATGTCCGCCCACGCCACAGGGTCCAGGTCCGCCCACGCCACATGGTCCAGGTCCGCCCACGCCACAGGGTCCAGGTCCGCCCACGCCACAGGGTCCAGGTCCGCCCACGCCACAGGGTCCAGGTCCGCCCACGCCACAGGGTCCAGGTCCGCCCACGCTCCCAGGCCCGTCTAGGTCATGTCTGGGTCCGGTGCCCCTGCACGGGCCTGGCCCACCATCCCTCCCCCAAGACCGCCCCCCAAGACTTTTTTGTTGAGACTCTCTGTTGTTAGGCCATTGGTGTTGTTTGGGCGTCAGGGGCCGCCCATAGAGGGGGGGATCTGTCACAGGGTGTTTTGGTGATGGTTCATGTTCATTGTTCTTGGTTCTGTTTTGGTTATGTTATGTTCATGGTTATGTTTGAGTTTGTCATGCACTTCCTGGTCTTGTCATGTGACTCCCATGCCCTCATGTGATCTTGTGTCTTGTCCTGTCATTGGTTCATTGTTTCATCACTGTTCACAGGTGTCTCTTGTCATTAGTCTGTGTGTATTTAGCCCTCATGTTTGCCATGTGTCTTTGTCAAGTATTGAATGTTGTAACCTGCTGGTGAGTGTTAGTTATGGTTCAAGTTTACGTTTTGGTTCATGTCAAGCCATGCCTTTTGTTTACGTTTTGGATTTAAGTTTTATGTTTTGTTAATAAAGAACTGCACATGGGTCCTTCAACTTGCCTCGTCAGTGGATACTTGTTACAAAAAGTGTAAATGATTCAATTATTACAAAGTCATTATTGACAAAAGTTCACAATTACGACAGTGTATACTATGACATAAAAGTGTAAATTATTCAATTATTACAAAAAGTCATTATTGACAAAAATTCACAATTACGACAGTGTATTCTATGACATAAAAGTGTAAATTATTCAATTATTACAAAAAGTCATTATTGACAAAAATTCACAATTACGAGAGTGTATACTATGACATAAAAGTGTAAATTATTCAATTACAAAAAGTCATTATTGACAAAAATTCACAATTACGACAGTGTATACTATTACATAAAAGTGTAAATTATTCAATTATTACAAAAAGTCATTATTGACAAAAATTCACAATTATGACAGTGTATACTATTACATAAAAGTGTAAATGATTCAATTATTACAAAAAGTCATTATTGACAAAAATTCACAATTACGACAGTGTATACTATGACATAAAAGTGTAAATTATTCAATTATTACAAAAAGTCATTATTGACAAAAATTTAAAAATACAACAGTGTATACTATTACATAAAAGTGGAAATTATTCAATTATTACATAAAGTCATTATTGTCAAAAATTCACAATTACGACATTGTATACTATTACATAAAAGTGTAAATTATTCAATTATTACAAAAAGTCATTATTGACAAAAATTCACAATTACGACATTGTATACTAATACATAAAAGTGTAAATTATTCAATTATTACAAAAAGTCATTATTGACAAAAATTAAAAAATACAACAGTGTACACTATTACATAAAAGTGGAAATTATTCAATTATTACATAAAGTCTTTATTGACAAAAATTCCTAATTTAGACAGTGTATACTATTACCTAAAAGTGGAAATTATTAAATTATTACATAGAGTCGAAACGGACAAAAATTTAATTTACGACAGTGTTTACTATTACATAACAGTGAAAATGATTCAATTATTACAGTTATTATTGACAAAAATTCTAAATTACGACAGTGTATACTATTACATAACTGGAAATTATTAAATTATTACAGTTATTATTGACAAAAATTCTAAATTACGACAGTGTATACTATTACATAACTGGAAATTATTCAATTATTACAGTTATTATTGACAAAAATTCACAATTACAACAGTGTATACTATTACATAAAAGTGTAAATGATTCAATTATTACAAAAAGTCATTATTGACAAAAATTCACAATTACGACAGTGTATACTATGACATAAAAGTGTAAATTATTCAATTATTACAAAAAGTCATTATTGACAAAAATTCACAATTACGACAGTGTATACTATTACATAAAAGTGTAAATGATTCAATTATTACAAAAAGTCATTATTGACAAAAATTCACAATTACGACAGTGTATACTATTACATAAAAGTGTAAATGATTCAATTATTACAAAAAGTCATTATTGACAAAAATTCACAATTACGACAGTGTATACTATTACATAAAAGTGTAAATGATTCAATTATTACAAAAAGTCATTATTGACAAAAATTCACAATTACGACAGTGTATACTAAAGCATAAAAGTGGAAATAATACAATTATTACAAAAAGTCATTATTGACAAAAATTCACAATTACGACAGTGTACACTATGACATAAAAGTGTAAATGATTCAATTATTACAAAAAGTCATTATTGACAAAAATTAAAAAATACAACAGTGTATACTATTACATAAAAGTGGAAATTATTCAATTATTACATAAAGTAATTATTGACAAAAATTCACAATTACGACATTGTATACTATTACATAAAAGTGTAAATTATTCAATTATTACAAAAAGTCATTATTGACAAAAATTCAAAATTACGACAGTGTATACTAAAGCATAAAAGTGGAAATGATTCAATTATTACAAAAAGTCATTATTGACAAAAATTCACAATTCCGACAGTGTATACTATGACATAAAAGTGTAAATTATTCAATTATTACAAAAAGTCATTATTGACAAAAATTCACAATTATGACAGTGTATACTATGACATAAAAGTGTAAATTATTCAATTATTACAAAAAGTCATTATTGACAAAAATTCACAATTATGACAGTGTATACTATGACATAAAAGTGTAAATTATTCAATTATTACAAAAAGTCATTATTGACAAAAATTCACAATTACGACAGTGTATACTATGACATAAAAGTGTAAATTATTCAATTATTAAAAAAAGTCATTATTGACAAAAATTCACAATTACGACAGTGTATACTATGACATAAAAGTGGAAATTATTCAATTATTACAAAAAGTCATTATTGACAAAAATTCACAATTCCGACAGTGTATACTATGACATAAAAGTGTAAATTATTCAATTATTACAAAAAGTCATTATTGACAAAAATTCACAATTACGACAGTGTATACTATGACATACAAGTGTAAATGATTCAATTATTACAAAAAGTCATTATTGACAAAAATTCACAATAACCACAGTGTATACTATTACATAAAAGTGTAAATTATTCAATTATTACAAACAGTCATTATTGACAAAAATTCACAATTCCGACAGTGTATACTAAAGCATAAAAGTGGAAATTACTCAGTTATTACAAAAAGTCATTATTGACAAAAATTCACAATTCCGACAGTGTATACTATGACATAAAAGTGTAAATTATTCAATTATTACAAAAAGTCATTATTGACAAAAATTCACAATTTCGACAGTGTATACTATGACATACAAGTGTAAATGATTCAATTATTACAAAAAGTCATTATTGACAAAAATTCACAATTATGACAGTGTATACTATGACATAAAAGTGTAAATTATTCAATTATTAGAAAGTCATTATTGACAAAAATTCACAATTACGACAGTGTATACTATGACATACAAGTGTAATTTATTCAATTATTAGAAAGTCATTATTGACAAAAATTCACAATTACGACAGTGTATACTATGACATAAAAGTGTAAATGATTCAATTATTACAAACAGTCATTATTGACAAAAATTCACAATTACGACAGTGTATACTAAAGCATAAAAGTGTAAATGATTCAATTATTACAAAAAGTCATTATTGACAAAAATTCACAATTACGACAGTGTATACTATGACATAAAAGTGTAAATTATTCAATTATTACAAAAAGTCATTATTGACAAAAATTCACAATTACGACAGTGTATACTATGACATAAAAGTGTAAATTTTCAATTATTACAAAAAGTCATTATTGACAAAAATTCACAATTACGACAGTGTATACTATGACATAAAAGTGTAAATTATTCAATTATTACAAAAAGTCATTATTGACAAAAATTCACAATTACGACAGTGTATACTATGACATAAAAGTGGAAATTATTCAATTATTACAAAAAGTCATTATTGACAAAAATTCACAATTCCGACAGTGTATACTATGACATAAAAGTGTAAATTATTCAATTATTACAAAAAGTCATTATTGACAAAAATTCACAATTACGACAGTGTATACTATGACATACAAGTGTAAATGATTCAATTATTACAAAAAGTCATTATTGACAAAAATTCACAATAACCACAGTGTATACTATTACATAAAAGTGTAAATTATTCAATTATTACAAACAGTCATTATTGACAAAAATTCACAATTCCGACAGTGTATACTAAAGCATAAAAGTGGAAATTACTCAGTTATTACAAAAAGTCATTATTGACAAAAATTCACAATTCCGACAGTGTATACTATGACATAAAAGTTTAAATTATTCAATTATTACAAAAAGTCATTATTGACAAAAATTCACAATTATGACAGTGTATACTATGACATAAAAGTGTAAATTATTCAATTATTACAAAAAGTCATTATTGACAAAAATTCACAATTATGACAGTGTATACTATTACATAAAAGTGTAAATTATTCAATTATTACAAAAAGTCATTATTGACAAAAATTCACAATTCCGACAGTGTATACTATGACATACAAGTGTAAATTATTCAATTATTACAAAAAGTCATTATTGACAAAAATTCACAATTACGACAGTGTATACTATGACATAAAAGTGTAAATTATTCAATTATTACAAAAAGTCATTATTGACAAAAATTCACAATTTCGACAGTGTATACTATGACATACAAGTGTAAATGATTCAATTATTACAAAAAGTCATTATTGACAAAAATTCACAATTATGACAGTGTATACTATGACATAAAAGTGTAAATTATTAAATTATTAGAAAGTCATTATTGACAAAAATTCACAATTACGACAGTGTATACTATGACATACAAGTGTAATTTATTCAATTATTAGAAAGTCATTATTGACAAAAATTCACAATTACGACAGTGTATACTATGACATAAAAGTGTAAATGATTCAATTATTACAAACAGTCATTATTGACAAAAATTCACAATTACGACAGTGTATACTAAAGCATAAAAGTGTAAATGATTCAATTATTACAAAAAGTCATTATTGACAAAAATTCACAATTACGACAGTGTATACTATGACATAAAAGTGTAAATTATTCAATTATTACAAAAAGTCATTATTGACAAAAATTCACAATTACGACAGTGTATACTATGACATAAAAGTGTAAATTTTCAATTATTACAAAAAGTCATTATTGACAAAAATTCACAATTACGACAGTGTATACTATGACATAAAAGTGTAAATTATTCAATTATTACAAAAAGTCATTATTGACAAAAATTCACAATTACGACAGTGTATACTATTACATAAAAGTGTAAATGATTCAATTATTACAAAAAGTCATTATTGACAAAAATTCACAATTACGACAGTGTATACTATTACATAAAAGTGTAAATGATTCAATTATTACAAAAAGTCATTATTGACAAAAATTCACAATTACGACAGTGTATACTAAAGCATAAAAGTGGAAATAATACAATTATTACAAAAAGTCATTATTGACAAAAATTCACAATTACGACAGTGTACACTATGACATAAAAGTGTAAATGATTCAATTATTACAAAAAGTCATTATTGACAAAAATTAAAAAATACAACAGTGTATACTATTACATAAAAGTGGAAATTATTCAATTATTACATAAAGTAATTATTGACAAAAATTCACAATTACGACATTGTATACTATTACATAAAAGTGTAAATTATTCAATTATTACAAAAAGTCATTATTGACAAAAATTCAAAATTACGACAGTGTATACTAAAGCATAAAAGTGGAAATGATTCAATTATTACAAAAAGTCATTATTGACAAAAATTCACAATTCCGACAATGTATACTATGACATAAAAGTGTAAATTATTCAATTATTACAAAAAGTCATTATTGACAAAAATTCACAATTATGACAGTGTATACTATGACATAAAAGTGTAAATTATTCAATTATTACAAAAAGTCATTATTGACAAAAATTCACAATTATGACAGTGTATACTATGACATAAAAGTGTAAATTATTCAATTATTACAAAAAGTCATTATTGACAAAAATTCACAATTACGACAGTGTATACTATGACATAAAAGTGTAAATTATTCAATTATTAAAAAAAGTCATTATTGACAAAAATTCACAATTACGACAGTGTATACTATGACATAAAAGTGGAAATTATTCAATTATTACAAAAAGTCATTATTGACAAAAATTCACAATTCCGACAGTGTATACTATGACATAAAAGTGTAAATTATTCAATTATTACAAAAAGTCATTATTGACAAAAATTCACAATTACGACAGTGTATACTATGACATACAAGTGTAAATGATTCAATTATTACAAAAAGTCATTATTGACAAAAATTCACAATAACCACAGTGTATACTATTACATAAAAGTGTAAATTATTCAATTATTACAAACAGTCATTATTGACAAAAATTCACAATTCCGACAGTGTATACTAAAGCATAAAAGTGGAAATTACTCAGTTATTACAAAAAGTCATTATTGACAAAAATTCACAATTCCGACAGTGTATACTATGACATAAAAGTGTAAATTATTCAATTATTACAAAAAGTCATTATTGACAAAAATTCACAATTTCGACAGAGTATACTATGACATACAAGTGTAAATGATTCAATTATTACAAAAAGTCATTATTGACAAAAATTCACAATTATGACAGTGTATACTATGACATAAAAGTGTAAATTATTCAATTATTAGAAAGTCAT
>CM042248.1:55867665-55895165 GCA_023566225.1 Romanogobio albipinnatus | reverse complement strand
TACATCTGAGTTTATTCAATAAAAATATACAAGCAATTAAAATATGTGAAAACAGGCAAATTCGCGTGCTTTTATAAGTGATGTTATTTGTTTTTAAGTGTTTTCTTCTACTTTGCGTCCAGCCGTTTCCCTGACAGCCGCAGCCACGCCCCTCCCCCACCCAGAGCACGTGCGTCTGTAACCAGAGCAACGCATTCACTTACAGCAAACATTCTCTTTATATTATATTACATTATATATTATATTAATTATATTACATTGCATTACATTACATTCATTAATTTATTATATAATTATATTATATGACATTGCATTGCATTATATTACATTATATTATACTATATTACATTACATTATATTATATTAATTATATAATGTAATGTAATGTAATATAATATATTATATTACATTACATTATATTATATCATTCATATAATATCACATTATATTATATCATTCATATAACAATGTAATTATGTAATTAATTATATGGAGGAAAGAAGTTACAACAAACATCTTTTTATTTCATATTAATTATATTTGAAGTTTTTCTCAGTCGCTTTGGGGCATTTCTCAGATCACAACTAAAATTCTTTCAACCTCCACGTTATCTAGTTACTTGTGCACTTCATAAAAGCAATTTCTCATCATTTGAACAAATTGTAAATGCAATTTATTATGTACAAGTGTTATCTGTTTCTTACATTATCAGTTGCTTATACCATATTGATCAAAATGGTTCTCTGTTGAATAGTCTTACTCCCCAAAACATCTATTAATTCCATAAGTCATTAAATGCAGAATAGTAATTGTCATAAACTGTCAAGCAAACTTTCTACCCACTTCTGTTAGACATTTTTTGTCCTGAATTGTTGAATTGCAGAGGTGAATTCTGATTTTCACTAATGAAGGGGAATGTAAAGCATTCGATCACCAATACTCCACCAGTTCTCTAAAATAGCTCAGAGTGCATCTGAGAAGCAGACAGACAGAGCACAACACACAACACAGTGTTACACACTCTGGCAATGAAAGAACAACAAGGTACAAACATTGTGAACAGCCGAGAAGAAGAAGTAAATATGTGTGGTGGAAGAGAGGTAAAACAGAGGAAGAGGCAGAAGAGGACAATATTCTGAAGAAATAAGGGCCACTATTGTAGTTCATGTTCTCAATCATGACCTTATGGCCGAGGCGGGTCGAAAGGTGAGCCGAAAGTTGGGAGAACAACCGTGTGTGTCCTCAGTCATTCAAACATTAGCAGACAGGACAGGTGTGCAATCACACAGTGTTCACTATACTGTAGTGCCAACATATTTACATTATATTACAGCAGTCTACTTGCATTTTACATTATACAGTTAATATATTTTAGAGACCCTAATGTAACACACGTACATATATACAGTAGCCTATATGTGTGTCTTGTCTTTTTCTTTATATAGCAATGACATTGTACTGTCATTTTTGACAGACCCACAGTGTCTGAATCATGTCCAGTGTCGAGTAATGCGTACATGTGTACCATTGAAATGTGAATATGTCATAAAGATAAAGTGTAATATTTTGTATTTTCAATCATTGTCATCAAAATTGTAGCCATAGTTTACTTCTGAAAATGTGAACAGAATACACTATATTGACAACATGACACAATGACTTGTCATTTTTAGCAAGTTACAGGCTTTTGATGGTAATCTATTGGGTTCTGCTGTTTGTACAAATTGTTTATAGAAATGCACTTACTGATTTGCAAATCTTAAGGATGGTTCAATGAATGTACTAAATTGACTGAGAAGAAATGTTACAGCAAACATTCTATCTATCTATCTATCCATCTATCCATCTATCTATCCATCCATCTATCCATCTATCTATCTATCTATCCATCTATCCATCTATCCATCTATCTATCCATCCATCTATCCATCTATCCATCTATCTATCTATCCATCTATCCATCTATCTATCCATCCATCTATCCATCTATCCATCTATCCATCCATCTATCTATCTATCTATCTATCTATCTATCTATCTATCTATCTATCTATCTATCTATCTATCTATCTATCTATCTATCTATCTATCTATCTATCTATCTATCTATCTATCTATCTATCTATCTATCTATCTATCCATCTATCCATCTATCCATATATCTCTCTATCTATCTGTCTATCTATCTGTCTGTCTGTGTACGCATGTATATATATATATATATATATATATATATATATATATATATATATATATATATATATATATATATATATAGAGAGAGAGAGAGAGAGAGAGAGAGAGAGAGAGAGTAGTCATTCACCAGAACAAAGTGTTTAAAAGGATGATTCAATAAATGTACTAAAGTGACTGAGAAGAAATAGACAAACATGCTATCTATCTCTCTATCTCTCTATCTCTCTATCTCTCTCTCTCTCTCTCTCTCTCTCTCTCTCTATCTATCTATCTATCTATCTATCTATCTGTCTGTCTGTCTGTCTGTCTGTCTGTGTATGTACGTACATATGTATAGCTATATATATATATATATATATATATATATATATAGAGAGAGAGAGAGAGAGAGAGAGAGAGAGAGAGAGAGAGAGAGAGAGAGAGAGAGAGAGAGAGAGAGCAGTTAAAGTCATACATAATAACAAAAAGTGTTTAAAAGAATCATGAATCAAGCTGGCACGCTTAAATGTTTGTTTACAGATTTATTTGTTCTTACTTTGATTTTAAACTATAGCCCTATAGCCCTGAGTCCCTGACTGAGATCTGCTGCTTCTGCTGCTCATACTGAGATCAACCGCCCTTCCCCCACAGCACTCTCTGATTGCGCTCGCGCCCTTCCCCCACAGCAGGTCTCTGACTCGCTGCAGACAGAGATGAGATGATGAATGAACTCATAAGGCTGATGAGTGACTGACAGACAGGTGTAATCAGAAGTGCTGCTCAAAATATGTAAATCTATTGTGGTTATGTGTATTTAAAGCACCTTTACAAGGTCTAGCAGGTTATATTTAGTGTAAAATACCACTACTTTATTAAAGAAACAAAAAGAACACAATGCTGTTCAGTAGAAGAACAACACAGACTCGTGCAGAAATGGAGACATATGCACCAGCTTGAATATCAGCCCTGCTGTGGGTTTGCAGACTTCAATGGACTGTTTTGATTAATAAATGCTATTAATAGAAAATAAGATGTCTGGTCAAGTTGCTCATTTAGACAGTTGTGAGCTCTTGTTTACAGCAGACCTGCACGTTTTGAATATTCTTATTTGTAATTATCTTAAAAGCTTTATGATGTGGTGTTATTTCAGAAAAATAAGTGCACATCAGGTACTTTTTGCCCTTTTAAACCAGTGCTTGTAAGGACATGCGCACTGGTTCGTAGTTCGAGGCGTGTCAGGGCGTGTGCTCGGTAAGTGATCATGTGCTCTTTCCACTAGAAAGACTAACTTCACCACAATTTTTTTTTTTAAGTTTGAAGAAACAGTACTGTGGCTAAAACAAATATCCTTGCCATCAGATAATTTTCTATTAGGCCAAATAAATGTAGTCACAATTTCAAAGTGAAATCCAAATAGGCTACGTAACTACGTCATTTACGCAAATCAGCAACCGTGGTGTTTTCCCGGGAAATGCAACACGTGACGATGGAACGCGACACAGACGACCAGCCACACTCCACGAGGAAAGGTGAGATTAAGTCTTGTCCTGAAGATGCATGCTAACTAAATACATTGTGTAATATGAAATATAGTAAGATGTATGTTTATTTTAGTGGTTTAATTATTTTTTGTTTAGGGTTTTATTTACTTCTCGATTGTATTTGACTTTGCTTCTTTGTCTGTCTCATTTGATGATTTGTTGCAATAATGAAAACAAATTTGATATATAAAATTGACTATTAAATATAATTTTGTTATTTTTCATATAATAGTACTTTATGTTCTACAAATTAATCCAAACAACATAGTCAGTGGTAGTGTACTAAATCATTGTTTTTCTTAAAAGTGTTTGAAATAATTAGTTCTCATTTTTTAAAATCATTATTTTATATATTTTATTTTATGTAATACATTATGACATTATTTGCCCCCGAATTGTTTTTTTTTTTTAGTGGAATGTTTTATTTTAATAATTTGTCTTCACAGAGATTTTTTGCACAATGACCGTGCATTGACACTTTATAATATTTTTATTGTGTGTTTCAAGCTCCAAAGCAGACAAAAAGCACTTTACACAAAAAGACTATTAAAAATAGTCCATATAAATCTAGCTGGTTATTGACTCAAAATCTCCCATATGCTTTAGCTCTTAAATCAAATATAGATTGACATCAATTGTGGTTACAAGACACACAAGAACCAATGGTTTTTGGCATTAATGACATTTTGATTTTTTATTTTTTTTTAAATTCTTTAATTTAATATAAAGATGTGTTCCACAGAAAAACACAATACAGGTTTGGACATGAGGGTTAGTATGTTAATTATGTGTGTTTTTGGTGAACAATTCCAGTAAGATCAACAGGATATTTTTAAATATGCTTGTTTATTTCATTCACCTTATATTTATTTTTATAATTTTTTTCCAGTCATTTCAAAAAAGAAAGTCGCCATGCTAGGAAATAAAAGACGTAGGAAACCTCTGCAGGATGCTGAGCATCACATTACCTGTGAAACCGACAAGCCTGGGCTTCGAGAGCAGTTCATCAGCAAATATAAAGGCAAGTATAAATGACTAAGCAGTTTTTTTTGCCAAAAAAAATTCACGATAATTGTTTTATATTAGTCGATATCGATAATTATCACGATAAATGTCAAATCTAATCAAATCCTAAGTGAAAGTTGTAGAAACCAGAGCATTAATTGTGGTTTTAAACTACTCTTTATTGTCAGAACAAATCATGACAAACACTTGCCAAACAGGTGAAACATTTCACAAATCAGAGGTAGAACATTCAAACATTTGTAATTTTTCCTTAAAATAAATATATTTATTGGAAAATGTTTTTCTTAGTTTCTGCATGTGCTAATGGGGGATATTGTTTCAAGTCTTGAAACAGGTTTGTGTTGCCTGACTTTGATGGCACGTATCTTCAGCCTAGTTTAGGTGCAGGCAGCAATATTAATATTAGATATGTTTTGTCTCTAAATGCAGATTTGACAATGAGTTGCATTAGTATTAGCTTCAGTTAGGAGCAGATTTACTATGTAAAATTTATGTTCATTAACAAAAACAGTAACATCTTTTAAAACGACCTCAATTTTATTTGGTAAAATGTAATATTCTGACTGTTTGAGTTTTATTAAAATTAACCATTGGTCATCCAGTATCATGCATTTAGATCAGTGGTTCTCAACCTCTCCTGCAGGGACCCCCTGACTGACCATGTTTCTGTTTTAACTCTGAAATGGCGCACCTGATTCAATTAATTAAAGGCTTAATGAGTAGTTGACTAATTGATTAATTGACTAATTCCTGTTGGGGAATTGAATCACGTGTGCCATTGCAGGGTTAAAACAAAAACATGGCCTGTCAGGGGGTCCCTGCAGGAGAGGTTAAGAACCACTGATTTAGATCATGATAACCACAGATAAAACCAGGCATAGCCTATAGCACGTTAGCCTGGCTCCGCCCGCCTACGTCCTTCCGCTCAATTTCATTTTACTTCAGTACTACGTCTGGGATTGCTGTATATTCTTAGGTTTCCAGAAATAATTTTTTTGTAGGACCAATCAGCGAACAGAGGGAGTGGCTGAGAACGATGACGTTGAGATCTTGCGCTAGTTTGAGTTGACATACGTCACGAACAAACGTTAGCGATTGGTTATGGCAGATCCAGAGTGACTCTGGGCAGATCCAATAGTTTTAAACTTCAACAGAGGTTCCGCCTACCAGGAAGTTAACGCTTGTCAATGGAGAGAGGCCAGACTCTCTGTATAAATTAAATGTACGAGAGGCTGGTAGAACCAGGCTAATAGCACGTCACTATCATGGCAAAATGTAACTATGGTTTCTATGGTATTTGTAAAAACAGTAGCCAATACATTATTAAATACTGTAACTATTTCATTAGTCCTTTAATACATTGTCTAGATTAATAATATAAAACAATTCAATATGTATATCCCACATTTCTTGATGCAGTTAATATTACTAGGCTAACGTCACAGTAAATCCATGGTAAATGATGGGAATTTGTAGACAGAAAAGCCTTCTGACTGACCACAGTGTTTCTGCTGTTTGTCAGCGCGGTTTGATCTGCCTTTAAACTGGTTTAAATCACTAAGACGTGTGTGTTCTTCGCTAAATTCAAGCGCTTCTCACTGGATATCATAACCGAGACCGATCAGAGTAAACGCATCTGCTCTAGTGAGCGCTCCCGTTTGGACTTTGAGCCGAGCAGATAAACGGTCAGTGTGGCGCGCGGGTCAAATGAGTTTGGTTACGCTTTTGGTGCATAAACATTTTTCAAAATGTATCGAACTCTTGATATCGGTTTATCGAGAAAAATTATATCGTGATAATTATCGTTATCATTTTACCGGCCAGCCCTAGTAATAACGTTAATCTACAAAACGCAAGACACTACAAAGTATTAAAGGGTTAGTTCACCCAAAATTTATCATTCTGTCAGTAATTCCTCACCCTCATGTTGTTTCAATCCCGTAAGACCTTCGTTCATCTTCTGAACACAAATGAGGATATTTTTGATGAAATCTGAGAGCTGTCTCACTCCTCCATAGGCTTTCAGAGGGAATGAATCTTGCTGGGCCAGAAAAGTTATTAAAGAGATCGTTAATATAGTCCAAGTGACTACAGTGGCTCAATCTTAAGTTTATCAAGCGACGAGAATACTTTTCGTGCGCAAAAAATAAATAAAAATAACGACTTTATTCCACTATTCATTTCCTTCTCTCTGGGCCTCGAGTAGTTCACTAGTAAAACTGCGCAGTGCGTCTGTGTTGCACGTCACCACGTAGGCTCACTATTGGCCGACGCTGGTCGTGATGCGTATGACGTACAACACAGACGCGCTGCGCCGTTTTACTAGTGAACTACTCGAGGCCCAGAGAGAAGGAAATGAATGAGCTTGAGGGTGAGTAATTACTGACAGAATTTTAATTTTTGGGTGAACTATCCCTTTAACCTATGTTCTGTGGCTTATTGAAGTGAGCATGTGTGATGTGTGACAGGAAAGTGTCCTTATTGTGGATTTAAGCACATCCAGACAGAGCGAGCATTTTCTCGACCCAAGAAACTCTTAAAAAGTGTTATCTCATGCAGAGACGGTACAATCAAAATCCTGCGTCCGAAACTGCGTGAGAGGAGAAATATGAGTGGAATACTCTTGGGCTTTATTTAACATCACAACTGACATGACATATGAAATACACAAAGTCAGATACACATATGGTTTGGTTTTGACGTCATTAACCTGATTTACTTATAAAGTCTAGTGGTTTACGTGGTTATTGGTTTGCATGTAAACCAGGACAATGGATTATTTCAATAAGGTTATCAGATCATTTTTGTTATCAGTGTATCGGTGTGCATGTAGACATGATCAATGGATTTTGGTTAAAATCCTGAAATAAGGTCCATGGTTAGTAGGGCTGGGGTAAATGATTATTATTTAAACGATTAGTCTGGCAATTATTTTATCGATTAGTCAACTAATCTAACGACTAATTGGACGATTAATATAACGATTATTTTTCTGTTGCCCGATTAATAAAAACCATAATGTATTTCAAATAAATACCAAAAAATTCAGTTTTGCACAGCAAAAAATCTTCTGCTTTACATAAAATAAAATAAGGCCAGCTTGTTTACTCTTTTACAGTACCAACATAACTCTTGTTAAAAAAATTCTAAAGTTGTCTAAAGTCCAAAAATACACTGCATTGCACAGTATAGACATTCCTGAGAGTGATGTGGTTAGAATAGATGTTTTAAAATGTATTATTTAAAATTAGCACGCTATTGTTTTGTTACTCTTACCTATTTTTAATAGATAGCTGTGTTCTGCAGCCGTAAACTATTCAAGCCAACATTAGATGATAACTAACTACAGCTGTCTATGTGCCAGTAGCTAACTAACGTTAACTAACCTAGCATGAACAAACTGCATGGAGAGCTAAGATGGTTAGCTAGAAACACCGAAGTGTGCAGAGCTCAAGCTACACAACACACTACACAAACATGAAATTCATTTAGTCTTTTTGCTGTTAAAGCAACATTCATTCTTATGTTCATTCATGTTTATTTGATGCTATAAATAAACTAGAATGAGGAGATGATCAGTTCACGAGCAGCTTTAACTGATGCTCTACAGTGATCTATCAGACACATTAAAGAGCCACAAAACGGTATTTATTGTTAAAATCTCTTTTAAAAAATGACCAAATTTGAAAGGTGAGACTTTGTTCAATATGTTTAATATGAAAAGTAACCGAAAAGTAACCTGGTCTGCCCTGTCTGTCAGTGCATTGTACGTGTCCTCTCTGCTCCGCGATGTGTTTTTCACTGCGTGAGAACATGATGTGGCATGAGCGCATGCGTGAGCGTGAGAGCGGCGTAGCTTGTTGGACATAGCGACAGTAACTAAGGGGGGCGGGTCTTTGCGAACGGTCAATTCTGTGAAGAAGTTGCTGTTTCGTCCTCCATTCTGCAATGTTTTGGTCTCCTACGTGTGTGTCGACACATGAATCGTCGACTTCATCGACGCGCCGCTCCGGCCTTAATGGTTAGCACAAGATCAAGATATTTTCATGTTTTGTTCTACAACATAAAATACATTAGTAATACTCTCTTGTGTGTTTTTTAAAAAAGTTTTTGATTGTCTAGGTTGCTAACAAGTGTCTAAATGGGAGACAAGGGTTGTCTGGGACATTAAACGCCATCAGCTGAACAGATAAACTCATCTAGTCACGTTCACAGTCTCGTTGTAATCACACTCTTGCAAACTGTTCTAGGTAGATTTCAGCTATGTGTTGACCAACACGTTTTTTCGTATTTTTTCAATTGTTTTCAATGTTTTCACCCACGTTTTTAAAACGCCATGAGTGTACGAGGTGCTGAGTGTTTTTTTCACGCTGAAGCGCTGAGCGCCATTTTTTACTGGTCAACGAGAGTTGAAGAATGTTAAACATTTTTTACCCAACCGTCCAATCACAGAGGAGGAGCGGTGGGACTAATACCACTCTGACCAACTGTCACAACATTCTTTCTGCACAACAACATCAACCAGCAAAGCTAACCGAGCAAAATGGATGGAAAATTTATATTGCTGTTCTCTGAACATATTATCTGTGAAATCAGTTACAAGTAAACTATGCCGTGGATATTCTGTATCATAGCAATGAAGCATCTCAACTGAAAAAAAACGCTGTGCTGCCAAAATGCTTTTCAGCTGGCTAAAATGCTTTGCTGGACACAAGGCCTAAGGGATGTACACGGCACACAATCAGTCAAACATACATTGCAACTAGGGCTGTAGCGATACACTAATCTCACGATACGATACACGATATTCAGCTCACGATATGATATATATCACGATATTCAGCCAACGATACGATTCGATATAATTCGATACACTTGCATCATTTTCTGAAAGATTTAAAGGGGACGTAGGGGTGGGCGATATGGCAAAAATATCATATCACAATTTTTTTCAGGAAAATCACGATTCACGATTTTATCATGATTATTTTTCATGTTGGTTTTACTATTTTGCAAGTGACTGAGCATTACAGCCAAACTAATGTCCCTATTTTAAAAATAAAGCCTTATAGGTAACACAATATAAGAATGGCAGACATTTAGGCCAAAGTGGCGAAGATAAAAATCATTATTAAAGTCATAATGATCATAAAGGCATTATTTTCTTTGTTATTAAGAAGAAGCTAGGTGTATTAACAGTAGCATTGAAGAAAGTAATTAAATGAACAAATATTAAATTATAAATTGTACATTGATTCTTATTAAAATTCTCAGTCAAGAACAGTGAGTGATTTCCTCTTTGTGTTTGATTAACATTAAAGGAATAGTTCTCCCAACATTTTAATGGTCATCATTTACTCTCTCTCTTGTTTTAAACTCGGATAAGTTTCTTTCTTCTGTTGAAAATAAAAGTTGAAAAGTTATTTTGAAGAATGTGTGTAAGGGTGTATAACCAAACAGTTGATGTACCCCAGGGACGAACTATAGTATTTTTTTCCTATGGAAGTCAATGGGGACCAGCAACTGTCTGGTTACCCACATTCTTCAAAATAATATCTTCTTTTGTGTTCAGCACAATAAAGAAATGAATACAGGTTTGGAACAACATTAGAGTGAGTAAATAATGACAGAATTTTTATTTTTGCGTGAACTTTCCCTTTAAGGACAAGCAGCAGAATGTTTACTATTGGCTACTGTGTCTCACGTGATGCGTCAGATTTTTTGCTTTCACTTTAGACATAACCAACTTTGTTTATGTAAACCTTGTGTATTAGCGCAATAAGACTCGAAATATAACTTAGTCCAGTAACCAGGCCCAGGTTACTCTGCGCTGTTAGACAGGCTGATAGTGCCTATGTGCTTCACGTGTTCGTGCTCAGAAAAGCGCTCGTTAGAACAGCGCATCAGCTGTTCTAACGAGCATCAGATTCAGCACGCTATCAGCATCAGCACGAGACTATAGCGGCTGGCTGACCAAATCACACGTGCGAGGATGCCATTCTGTGCGCGGATACTGTTCTTTGCCCGCGTATCCTGTGCACGCGCCTAGATTGTATGTGCGCGAGTTTTGAGACGCCATACAAATCGCTCGTCCTGCAACGCGAACGGGGGTAAACACGGGGGATTTGAATGGGACTATATGTATCGTTACTCGCGGCTTAAAAATCGATACTTTCTTGGGAAAAAAAATATCGATTTATATCGCAGAATCGATAAAAATCGCCCAGCCTTAATTGCAACAATGTAGAAACATTATTACACAAGGATATGGATTTTATATAGGGTTCTAAAATCCTATAAGGTTTTTGTGGAGGGAACTAGGGGAGGTGAACTACCGGGTTGGCCTGCAAAAATACGCCATCACTGCAGCACTCTGTTTTAAACAATATATAGCCATGATAATATTGTTTGTGTAAGAAAATTTATGTAATTTTAACTGTAGAATTTTAAGACTTAAAAGTATGAAAAGCAAAGCATGCTTTGAGATTAGCCTGGCTGACTATTTTCCTTCAGTAATTTCCCTTCTACATCATATAATGTACATCATATGGTAGAGAACTTTTAGTAATAATCAAAATAATAGTTGACATTAAAGAAACTGAAGCTAATGTATTTCTGCTCTTCAGGGCGTGGAGTTTTCACCACTGGAGCTTTTTTCAGAGGTGATTTTGTTCTTGAATACAGAGGTGAACTTCTGAGTTCACAGGAGAGTCTGGACCGAACTGAACACTACACTGAAGCTGAGAACACGTTCCTGTTTGATTTTCAGTGGCATGGCAAAAATTGGTGGTGAGTACAGAACTGTTGGATTGATGTATTAGGGATGCTAAAATATCTGGAACAGTAAGATACTTAGTTTATGCCTGTAGTTCTGTTCGCTCATTTCTTTTGGTCTGGATACGCTTAGTGTTCAGATTGGCATTTCTATCGTCGAACCTAAGTTATGCTTGACCAGTCTGTCCTTTTTAGGGTCACATCTTTCTGTTTTTAGTTGATTTACATGTCTCTGGTCCATGTTACGTTCATATTTCATTTGAACTGCACCAGAGTTCATTTGGAAGCCAACTTAGACAATTCTTTTCAGCATCTCAGTCCGCTTGTTTGGTCGCACCAGGTTTCAGATGGCAGCGTTCACATTTATTTAAATGCACCACATTAACAGTCTAAAAAACATCAGCATTCTTTTTTTTTTGAAAGACGATGTCCTGTAGCTTACTAATGTAAGCTCTCCAAGCTACTGCTCTCCACAGAACATAAAATATTCATTTTATTTAATTTTTCGTGTTCGCGTTTGAGGAAAAAACAATGTTGACGTGACCGCTCTGAAAGCGGCACTAAAAGCATGCTTTAAAACTTTCATAGAAACCTCAAACAGAAAACACAAAGCCTTTCTTTGATGTGAATTTCGTTTTGTATTAATTGTATCTTAATTTTAATCAATGTTTCATTAGCCAAATTTAGCCTAGATTTAATAAATAATAGGCCTAAGTAGGCTAAATATAGCAGACAAAACCTAATCACGACACGGTGATATCACGACATAACTGCAGCTAGTCTCATAAAAGGCTCTAAAATCAACGCTAACAGGCTACTTAACTTGGCTAAAATAAAATCCATAGATATAAAACACTTAAAGCATATCCAGACAGTTAGTTTAATAAATGTTTATTGGACTTCATGCAGCGCTGCACAGAACGATCAGCGGCTAACTTGAGCAGTGCTTGACGGTTAGAACTTGTGTCCGACTTCAGACAGCGACCCCCGTGACTGTGCCATAAGGCATCAGAGTATAGCGAGAGCGATTGGAGAGCAGGAGGACTCAGCCAGAGCAGATTCTCCAGAGCGACTCACGAGCTCTGCTGATGACACAGCTAATCCACGATTGGCAGAGTACACCGATTGACAACGATCACGTGCGTTTCATGTTTCTTCTCACACCTTCAGTTCCACTAAGGATCACAAATCTGTTCTTTATAACATCAAAATAAAACAATGTACACCCCACTTCACTGGTATTTAGGCTTATGTTGAATTTTATTCTTGTACAAACAGACACTGTATTAAGCAGTGCATGTATTGAATGAAAATGTCTCTGAAATATCTGTATTTGGAAAATAATGCGTTTATTCCACTTCAGCTGTGGTAAAGTATGCAAACTTAGCATGAGCGTCACTACGGGAAGCAGAAAGTGTCTGACATCACATCTCAGTTTTCAGCTCTTCTCGTCTGCACACGGCAACTCTCACCAATAGGTTACATCCAGCCACAGCCCATGTCCAGCACAGCTAATATAAAGGATGAATAGAGGGAGTGAATGTAAAGAGGATGAAAAGAGGGAGGTGTAAAGCGGGTGAAAAGAGTGCGGAGTAGAGTTAAAGAGGATGAAGAGGAGGAGTAAAGCGGGTAAAAAGATGGAGGAGTAGAGTTAAAGAGGATGAAGAGGAGTAAAGAGGGAGGAGAGAATGTAAAGGAGGAAGTAGAGAGATTTTGAAGAAGGGTAGATGAGGAAGTACAGAGGATAGTTGGGCATTGAGAAGCATTTCCACCTCCAAGTTAATATTTCATTGTTCTTTAAAAAAATATATAAATTTTGTCATAAACTGCAATGTGCACGTTCAACATAATGTGTCCAAGAATGTTAATAATAATAAAGAGTCATTTAATCGGAGTGTGTGTGTCACTCGAGTCCGCAAAGGGTAATTTAATCGGAGTGTGTGTCTCTCGAGTCCCCAAAGGGTCATTTTAATCGGAGTGTGTATGTCACTCGAGTCCTCAAAGGGTCATTTAATCGGAGTGTGTGTGTATCTCTTGAGTCCCCAAAAGGTCATTTAATCGGAGTGTGTGTGTCACTAGAGTCCTCAAAGGGTCATTTAATCAGAGTGTGTGTGTCACTCGAGTCCCCAAAGGGTCATTTAATCGGAGTGTGTGTGTCACTAGAGTCCCCAAAGGGTCAATTAATCAGAGTGTGTGTGTCACTAGAGTCCTCAAAGGGTCATTTAATCAGAGTGTGTGTGTCACTCGAGTCCCCAAAGGGTCATTTAATCGGAGTGTGTGTGTCACTAGAGTCCCCAAAGGGTCAATTAATCAGAGTGTGTGTGTCACTAGAGTCCTCAAAGGGTCATTTAATCAGAGTGTGTGTGTCACTCGAGTCCCCAAAGGGTCATTTAATCGGAGTGTGTGTATCACTCGAGTCCCCAAAGGGTAATTTAATAGGAGTGTGTGTGTCATTAGAGTCCCCAAAGGGTCATTTAATCGGAGTGTGTGTGTATCTCTTGAGTCCCCAAAAGGTCATTTAATCGGAGTGTGTGTGTCACTAGAGTCCCCAAAGGGTCATTTAATCGGAGTGTGTGTATCACTCGAGTCCCCAAAGGGTCATTTAATCGGAGTGTGTGTCTCTCGAGTCCCCAAAGGGTCATTTAATCAGAGTGTGTGTGTCACTCGAGTCCCCAAAGGGTCATTTAATCGGAGTGTGTGTGTCACTATTTTTATTTGTATAGAGTTTTTTGACAATTACTACACTTTACAGAAGAACATGACTAATGTCTTAAAACCCCAGTGTGTAGCCAAAGATGACTCTGGTGAGGAAAACTCCTTAAGATGTTTTTGTGATAATGATTAGTTTACAGTCGATGCAGCCGGTGGTCAGTGAAAGGTTCTCTGCCATGAAGTGAAGTCTGTTTTATTTCTATAGCGCATTATACAATGCAGATGGTTTCAAAGGAGCTTCACACACATAAAATAACTTGCAAATTTCAACAATTATGAAATGACTTCTGTAGAGCTGTTTAACAGTTGAAATTGAAGACAATAGTGTCATTATTCAGCTCAATTCTGTTCATCTTTTGCTTCTGATAGTCAATCAGTCAAATCAATAATATTTCTGAATGTTAATTGCCATTCCCCAACTGAGCAGCCAAAGGCACTTGATCACAAGCTACAAATCAGACAAAAAATGTAGGCTACCCATTTACAGTGATCTTGAAGAAAAGAAGAAACCCAGTTACTCTCTCACACCTGTATCTCTGCACTAGCTTGATTTCACTGTCCAGTATTGGAACTTTGAATTGTAATATTCTACTTCTGTCTTCTTAGGATAAATAATATATAACATCTCAACAATGTCCTGAAAGTATACCTTAACCAGAGTATGTGTATCACCAATGTCCTCAAAGTATGACTTCATCAGAGTTTGTGTATAATGTCCCCAAAAGTGACATATAAAATAATGTCCCTAAAGTGAAGGTAAAAAATCAGGTCTTTAAGGAAGGCTTTTATTGATAAAATCAAGTGATATTTGTGATCACAGCTTCTCCAGCAGTGCAGTCATATCTTTCTTTTGTCTCTAGACCCTTCAGAAAGGGGTGTCCCTAAAGGTAGGGTTTCCAGTCATACGTCCTCACATTGTGGTTAAGTAGGTATGTGTGTGTGTGTGTGTGTGTGTGTGTGTGTGTGTGTGTGTAAACTACAGGCGTGTGTGTGTACTGACCTTACCCTAAGCCCATCTGTGTGCATGTGACGCTGCTGAGGTTTGAGCTCCACCCGTCCGCACACACCTGATACTCCAACCCCGCCTTAGACACCAGCAGCAAACCCTCGCCGGACAGAGACACTACACACACACAACATCAGCGTCACTGTACAACTCTCAGTGTGTGTTGTGTAATCACATCAACCCGGTTTACAAAAGAATGAAGAAGAAGTTCAGTCTCTTACCGCAGTTCCACTCATCTGAGCTGTCAGAGCAGTGTCTCCTGCCATCACACCACAGCGATCGGTGCACACACTGATGATTATTACACTCCAGCTCATGACTGCTGCACGCGGCTGAACACACACACACACAGGCATACATGAGAGCATGCATTTACACACTGTGTGTGTGTTTGTGTGAGTAAGTGTGTGTGTGTGTGTGTGTGTGTGTGTGTGTGTGTGTGTGTGTGTGTGTGTGTGTGTGTGTGTGTGTGTGTGTGTGTGTGTGTGTGTGTGTGTGTGTGTGTGTGTGTGTGTGTGTGTGTGTGTGTGTGTGTGTGTGTGTGTGTGTGTGTGTGTGTGTGTGAGAGTGTGAGTGTGAGTCAAGTCACACATGTGATAAATGTAAGGAGATAGTTAGGCTGACGGAGAAGATTTCAGAATTAGAAACACGCATCCATACTTTATCTGAGAGTAGTGAGGATGTAACAGCTTTAGACACTGATTTGGATGCGAATAGCTTAGTGAACTCTGTACATTCTTCGGTTCCGGTTGCAGGGCCCTCGCAGCAGGGCAACTGGGTGACAGTGAGACGGCATAGTCGCGGATCAAAGAACCGCTCTTCCGTTCCGGTTAGAACATCAAACAGGTTCTCCCCTCTCAGTGAAGCACCCACTGAGTATCCTGTTGAAAGTGCCCTAGTCATTGGCGATTCTATTACACGGAATGTGAAGATACCAGCCACCATAGTCACATGTTTACCGGGAGCCAGAGCGCCTGACATCAAAGCAAATTTAAAAGTGCTGGCTAAAGCTAATCGTAAATTCTCTAAGATTATTATTCACGTCGGCACTAATGATGTTCGACTTCGCCAGTCGGAGATCACCAAAATTAACATTAAAGAGGTGTGTGAACTCGCTAGTACGATGTCAGAGGCTGTTTATTGTTCTGGTCCGCTCCCCGTTAGAAGGAGTGATGAGATAGTTAGCAGACTATCATCACTCAATGGCTGGTTGTCTAAGTGGTGTCTGCAAAATAACATAGGGTTCATAGACAATTGGAAAAGTTTTTGGGGCAGACCTGACCTGTTGAAGAAGGATGGCATCCATCCCTCCTGGGGTGGTGCCGCTCTTCTCTCTAGTAATTTGGCACATAGTCTTAGAGCTAAACCTTGACTCACTAGGGCCCAGGTCAGGAAGCAGACAAACTGGCTAAACCGACCGTCTGCTAGCTGTCTCACGTCACCGGAGTCAGATAAATCCCAGCACATAGAGACTCTTTCACCTAGATATTATCATATAGAGACTGTGTCTGTTCCCCGAATTAGTAAATACAAAAAAACATCAAAACCATTCAACAGTAAAAATGTAATTGATGTCCAACAAATAAACAAAAGATATAATACAGATGAACAATTGATAAAGCTTGGGTTGCTGAATATTAGATCCCTTTCCCCAAAAGCGCTTATTGTTAATGATATTATTAAAGATAATAATCTAGATGTGCTGTGTTTGACAGAAACCTGGCTAAAACCTGACGACTACATTACTTTAAATGAGTCCACCCCCCAAGATTATTGTTATAAACATGAGCCGCGTCTGAAAGGTAAAGGGGGAGGGGTTGCTGTAATTTATAATAATATCTTCAGTATTACTCAGAAGTCTAGTTTCAAATATAATTCCTTCGAAGTTTTGGTGCTTTATGTAACGCTATGTAGTGTACATGACAAAACCCGTTCAACATTGGTGTTAGCTACTGTATACAGGCCACCAGGGCATAATACAGACTTTATCAAAGAATTTGCTGACTTTCTATCAGAATTAGTCCTGGCCGTAGATAAAGTACTAATTGTTGGTGATTTTAATATCCATGTAGACAATGAAAAAGACGTATTAGGATTAGCATTTAAAGATACACTAAACTCTATTGGAGTTAGGCAACACGTGTCAGGACCCACTCATCACCATAATCATACTTTAGACCTAATATTGTCACATGGAATAAATGTTGATACCGTTGAAATTCTGCAGCAGAGCGACGACATCTCAGATCATTACTTAGTATCATGTATACTTAATTTAGCCAAGGTTGCAAAGCCGCCCCCTCACTTCAGAAATGGCAGGACAATCACTGCCGCTACTAAAGATTGCTTTTTAAATAATCTTCCTCATCAGTATCATCTCCTCAGCAACCCAGATAGCTTAGATGAACTCGATGCTGCAACAGAAACTATTGACTCTCTCTTTTCCAGTACTTTAGACACAGTTGCTCCTCTGCGCTTAAAGAAGATTAAAGAAAATAATCCAACGCCGTGGTGCAACGAGCACACACACACACATACACACACACACACACACACACACACCCGGGCCCTTAAAACAGCAGCCAGAAAAATGGAGCACAGCTGGAAGAAAACAAAACTAGAGGTCTTTCGTAATTCGTGGAAAGAGCACATGATCGCATACAGAAAGGCCGTAAAATAGATCTGTGTGTGTGTGTGTGTGTGATGGGTAGGTTTAGGGGTAGGGGGGTGGAAAATACGGTTTGTACGGTATAAAAACCATTACGCCTATGGAATGTCCCCGTTGTGTGTGTGAGAGTGTGAGTGTGTGTTTGTGTGTGTGTGTGTGTGTGTGTGTGTGTGTGTGTGTGTCCCTCACAGCAGTTCTTCTCGTCTTCTTGTTGGCTGCAGTCAGGAAACCCGTCACAGATCATGTTGGGATGGATGCAGGTTTTGTCTCCGGGACATTCCGACAAGCCCCGCTCCACACAGCCTAGTGACAGACACACAGGAGTTTGCACGTGTGTGTGTGTGTGTGTGTGCGTTTATCATGTAAGTGTGTGTATTTACTCACCGCATGTTTCTTCATCGCTGTCGTCATCACAGTCTGTGTGTCCATCACAGCGCTTGGATGAGAGGACACATCTTCCAGAGCGACACTTAAAGTGACTGGGAGAGCACTCTAACACACACACACACACACACACCTTCAGGTTACAGAATGATCTTCATTTGCGTTTGTGCTCTTGACTCTTTTACACTGGAGCATTTAGCATGAGTGGTGGCGTTCACTTGTTGTATCTTGAACTCAATTCATGTGTTCAAAACCCCTTCAGGCAATTTTATGTTTTGTTTTTAAATGCAAAAAGTATTTGTGTACGTTATATAACGGTTTATATTTCTTACTTCATTTTGCAGTTGCAGTGGGAACTGATACAGTAAATGTAAATTTGCTGGTCGCACCACCTGACATTTCAAACTCAACTCAAACCTAACAGGCATTAACGTGGACACCTATATTCGTATCAAATATTTTAGTAATTATCATAAATTAGGTATTATTTGAAAGCTTATAGACTCAAAATTCATCCTGTTTTGAAATTGGATGTTGCGTTACCATGGAAACGGTACTCTAAATTCTTCTAGCGAGCTCCTCCCCCTAGTGGGCGTCGTCATGTTTCATATTACAGCATTTATTTGAACTACTTTATAATCAAAATCTTTTCTAATCTTGACAAAACACATATCATCGGAAAGCTCTGCGTCTCAAGGGTCCATATCTGGGGACTGTTTTGTGATGGAAGTGACAATTGGACAGAAATTTACAGGAAAATGCACAATCAATGGAATGTGAATGACACCCGGTGGCTGTGTTTGGTACAGCGCCTAAACAACATCTCATGGGGACTTCAATTTTCAAACAATCAACTTCAAATTTGGAACACAACTTGGTTAGACATTTTAGAGTAGTGATTTTAGAGTAAAACATTTTTTGTAAAATATGTATTTTATATAAAATAAAAAATATTTAGTACAGTATTTTTCATTTACAGTAAATTTAAAGCAATAATCTGCAGAGTGTCTGCTTTAAAACGAGACCAAACTTATGTCTATATTCCAGCGCATTCTTGAATTACAGCCCTTTAAGTTTGGATAGTGCATTTTCATGTGTATTCTCATAAAGGGGGTGACAGTTATTAGTATATTTAATAGTATTAAGTATATATAATATAAAGTATATTTTATTGCATAAAATTGCATTTTTATGTCCCCTCCCTGACATTTGGAGAAGTACATTTTTCGGACAAAAGTTTTTTAAGTAATATAATAGTTTTGAAATAAGACTGATACACTATTTCCCCTCGTTTATAAGGAATTTAAGGTAAAATCATGCCAAACTATTTGATTAAGAATTTGACTGAGAAAATGAACCGTTGTGTTTTCTGCTTGTGCGTTCGGACGGTCGCTCCACCTGACATCTTCTGTCTTTCAAACACCACAATTTTTTTATTTAAAAAAAATGAAAAGGGTTTCTTATAAAGGGAATATTGTAATATTGTGACATGTATTTATTCAAATTCTTTTTAGGAAATTAATGAATTTGGACACAAAAAGCACATGTCATGGACCCCTGTACTGATTCAGGAGATTGTAGTGTGAAGTAAAACAGCACTACTACAGCCGAATAACATCCGATCATCTCCTCATGCGACTCCTTCGCTAACTGCTCAGTGTAATTGAGGTAAACAGCTCGGTTTGAGTTTGCGAGTGTCTGCGCACTGACCGTTCACATCCGGGTCAGGAAGTAAACAGGAACTGTTTGCTTGACCTTCCTCTGGAAACTGAGCGCAGTCTGTATCCTCAGGCCATTGCAATCCCACAATTCCTAGCACTGACTCACAGCGCTCCTTTGAATTCCTACACAGAGACCTGATACACACACACACAGTCATCAATGTCATTATATGTAATCATAAAGGATCACACACACACACACACACACACGCGCGCGCGCGCTGACCTGCAGGGCGGCACTCTCTGCTGTGTTAAAGGGTCACACATTGGCACGAGCACCGTACATGCGAAGAACATGAGATATTTGTAGCAGTTGGTCTGAACGAGCGCAGGAAAGAGCGACGACTCCCAGCTGACGGACGTCTCCTTCTGGGACTGATGACCCAGATAGTTGGGGAATCTGGTGGAGTTATAGGGCAGATTCATGCAGATCTCCACAGAGATGGGCTCGCAGCCGCCTGAAACACACAGTCACACACAGGTCAGAGGTCATCAGGACACACACACGATCGCTTGCGATAACCACGGTGCTCTCCGGGCATGAAAAACAAGATTCAAACAGTTTTTTACTGTCCACTTGGGCAGTATGCATTTAGGATTTTAACTGAACTAAACATAATACAGTAATACTGTGTGTGTTTGACAAACCAATGGATAAAACCATGTGACAACGTTTCTGTTTACCTGCAAGAGTCTCCTAGGATAGAAGGAATGGACAACTTGGCATTTCTGACTGGCCGTCGGCCATCTTGTTTTGGGGAGTGGGGGGGGTCCACATACAAAGGCCTGCCACTTGGTGTCAGTGTATAGGATGATGCGCTAGTGTCCACTGTAGAGGTTGATGAGCAACTACACCATCAAATCCCGTGCATGTGGCTTTTTAACAGCGGCCCACTTTAGTGACCTTTATGCGTGAAGGGTTAACGTGTGCTGTTACCACACACTAAAGCTACGCCATCAGGTCGCCTAAGCCCAGAGTTTAACATAATGGTTAAAATATGTGACACTAAATCCACTAAATGGCCAGAGGTCACGGGTCAGAGGTCAGTTTCACTCACTGCAGTTGTTGCCAGTGTTGTTGCGCAGGTCACATGACGTGTTTCCATGACAGCCAGAGGAGCAGGAGGTGGAAGTACAACCCGATTGACCAGGTGGACACAAACCCTGAGCTGAGAGACAGAGCCATAAGTGCGAGTGCATTAGCGTGCACGTGTGTGTGTGTGTGTGTGTGTGTGCACTCACTCTGTTGTTGTGTGCAGTTCTCCTCATCACTGCCATCTTTACAGTCATCTTCACCATCGCAGCGAAAGGCACTGGGAATGCACTGCTTGTTGCTGCACTCTACTAAACCCTGGGACTTGCACGCTACACACACACACACACACACGTGAATACTCTGCAGGGTTACACAAGCACACAGTACAGTGAGGGCAGTGAGTGAGGGCAGTTAGGGCAGTGAGGGAGGGCAGTGAAGGCAGTGAGGGAGGGCAGTGAGGGC
The DNA here is from genome assembly GCA_023566225.1 of Romanogobio albipinnatus. Classification (NCBI taxonomy): domain Eukaryota; kingdom Metazoa; phylum Chordata; class Actinopteri; order Cypriniformes; family Gobionidae; genus Romanogobio; species Romanogobio albipinnatus. The sequence continues at coordinate 55,873,660 of CM042248.1, read as the reverse complement.
AGTGAAGGCAGTGAGGGAGGGCAGTGAAGGCAGTGAGGGAGGGCAGTGAAGGCAGTGAGGGAGGGCAGTGAAGGCAGTGAGGGAGGGCAGTGAGGGCAGTGAAGGCAGTGAGGGAGGGCAGTGAAGGCAGTGAGGGAGGGCAGTGAGGGCAGTGAAGGCAGTGAGGGAGGGCAGTGAGGGCAGTGAAGGCAGTGAGGGAGGGCAGTGAAGGCAGTGAGGGAGGGCAGTGAGGGCAGTGAAGGCGGGCAGTGAGGGCAGTGAAGGCAGTGAGGGAGGGCAGTGAAGGCAGTGAGGGAGGGCAGTGAAGGCAGTGAGGGAGGGCAGTGAGGGCAGTGAAGGCGGGCAGTGAGGGCAGTGAAGGCGGGCAGTGAGGGCAGTGAAGGCAGTGAGGGAGGGCAGTGAAGGCAGTGAGGGAGGGCAGTGAGGGCAGTGAAGGCAGTGAGGGAGGGCAGTGAGGGCAGTGAGGGCAGTGAGGGAGGGCAGTGAGGGCAGTGAAGGCCGTGAGGGAGGGCAGTGAAGGCAGTGAAGGCAGTGAGGGAGGGCAGTGAGGGCAGTGAAGGCGGGCAGTGAGGGCAGTGAAGGCAGTGAGGGAGGGCAGTGAAGGCAGTGAGGGAGGGCAGTGAGGGCAGTGAAGGCAGTGAGGGAGGGCAGTGAAGGCAGTGAGGGAGGGCAGTGAGGGCAGTGAAGGCAGTAAGGGAGGGCAGTGAGTGCAGTGAGTGAGGGCAGTGAAGGCAGTGAGTAAGGGCAGTGAGGACAGTGAAGGCAGTGAGTAAGGGCAGTGAAGGCAGTGAGGGAGGGCAGTGAAGGCAGTGAGGGCAGTGAGTGAGGGCAGTGAAGGCAGTGAGGGCAGTGAGTGAGGGCAGTGAAGGCAGTAAGGGAGGGCAGTGAGTGCAGTGAGTGAGGGCAGTGAGTGCAGTGAGTGCAGTGAGTGAGGGCAGTGAAGGCAGTGAGGGCAGAGAGTAAGGGCAGTGAGTGAGGGCAGTGAAGGCAGTGAGGCAGTAAGGGAGGACAGTGAGTGCAGTGAGTGCAGTGAGTGAGGGCAGTGGAGGCAGTGTGGGAGGGCAGTGAAGGCAGTGTGGGAGGACAGTGAAGGCAGAGTGGGAGGGCAGTGAGGGCAGTAAGGGCAGTGAAGGCAGCGAGGGAGGGGAGTAAGGGCAGTGAGGGCAGTGAAGGCAGTAAGGGCAGTGAGTGAGGGCAGTGAAGGCAGTGTGGGAGGGCAGTGAAGGCAGTGTGGGAGGGCAGTGAAGGCAGTGAGTGAGGGCAGTGAGTGAGGGCAGTGAGTGAAGGCAGTAAGGGCAGTGAGTGAGGGCAGTTAGGGCAGTGAGGGCAGTGAAGGCAGTGAGGGAGGGCAGTGAGGGCAGTGAGGGAGGGCAGTGAGGGCAGTAAAGGCAGTGAGGGAGGGCAGTGAGGCCAGTGAGGGAGGGCAGTGAAGGCAGTGAGTGAGGTGAGTGAGGGCAGTGAAGGCAGTGAGGGAGGGCAGTGTGTGCAGTGAGGGCAGTGAGGGAGGGCAGTGAGGGCAGTGAAGGCAGTGAGGGCAGTAAGGGCAGACGCTCTAACAAGGAGGCTAAAGGTTGCAGCCCCTAGTGTCAGTCGCTAGAGCGTCTCTTGAGATCAGAGGAGTGAGGTTTACTCGCACAGCGACTTTAGCTGGCCTCCGTTACACTCACAGCAGTTCAGCTCGTCGCTCTTGTCCAGGCAGTCGTGGTCTCCGTCACAGAGCCAGTCTCGAGGAATACAGCGCCCTTCCCCACAGCGATGCTCTTCAGACGCGTCACACACTGCCACAGGGGAAACAGCCGTTAAATCACACTTCAGGAAATGCCAATGAACTCAAATATGCAGAATATGTGTTGAAACATATGAAATATGAAACACTAATATGCTTTATTAGGAAGTGGAACTTTTAACCCAACACTTGTCAAGAGACACTAGGAGAATTAACTAATGTAGAGTTTGAAAAGGTTCCCTATTTCAATTAACTCCCATTGGTCAATGGCGATGATGATGTAACAGGTGTGCGTGGCTCTGAGGCTCCTCCCCCTTTGAGGTGTAAATGTCTGGTTCAGTCGGTGGAGGTCAGACATATTCTTTTTTATTTACCTTTAAATTACTAGATTTAATCAATAAATCAATGCTGACCTTTTATGGAAAAATAATAATATAAGATGATATTTCCTGACTCTAGATGGCCTTATAGCTTATATATGGAGCTGTTCCGCTGGGTCCTAAAGTCAGTTTCTCTTTGGTATGTATTCAGACACACATTATAAAATCATTGTTTGGTAAAGTTTAGTTTGAATTTCGAGCGTTTTTAGATTTTTCCTCATTCCTAAGGGGGTCAAACTGACCCGTGAGGGAAGGATTTAGTAGTAGTTCCTGCAGAGTGAGTAGGTAACGCTCGTGTGACATCTCCTGTTATCAGCTGATCTCAGTGAAGCATTTCAAAGGTACTCACCACAGTTCTGCTCATCGCTCAGATCGCCACAGTCGTCGTAGCCGTCGCACAGAAGATCAGAGCTGACACAGCGGCCGGTAGCACACAAATACTGTCCGTCCGCACAAGCTGGACAGAACGAGAAGATCACAGGCAGATCTCATTACAGCCACTGCGTTAGCGCACTAGCACATGCTCATTCAGTGCATAATAACTCAACTAAACGACAGATCCTTTGTACAAATAACTTGTCCTTCGCTTCCTCATTTTCCCGTATCTTAAGGAGCTGAAGCACAATTACCCCTAGGAGTCTGAGCTGTTTTGGGGCCCTTTAGAAGTTCTGACATGCTCTTTCAATTTGTGCTTTTTTCAGTTGCTTATAAACACATTCATGGCAAAAGTGTAATTACAATGTATTCAGCACAAACTGGGCTGCCATAATATGTGAGACACCTGTATGTACATGCTTGTGTTTTTGAGAGAAAAATGTTTATGCATGATTTAAAAAAAATAAAAATAATTGGTTTTAAAATTAAGGCCTCAAAAAACACAATATATATGAGTCCACAAGACTTTTGACTAATGGGTGTTGTTGCCTAGAGTTTTTGCTTAAAACTGATGTGAGCCTACTCATTGAGCCTACTCATGCACATAAAACAATACACTGATTTAACATTTGTAAGAACGTTTTTTCTTCACAAAGCCAGTATGCGAGGAGGCGTGATAGCTAATGAATAATGATGAGTATCACCTGAGAGGACAAAAGAACATAACAGCTCGCATAATGCCTGCATAATGAATGAGCTTCACACCTGACTGAGAGAGCAAAAAAATGCTCTTCTTATTTAGTTGAAATTGTACTTATCGAGTAAACGTATCTTGATTTAAGAATGTTTAAATATTTAGACTAGAAACAAGACAAAAATTACTAAGAAGAGCATTTATAAAAATAAATAAAATTGTACTTTATGTTTTTGAAAAATAAATAATAATTTAAATTAAGATACAATTTATACAAAACGAAATTCACTTTAAAAAAAGCTATTCACTTTCTACAAAACAAAACTCCAGAATCATTTCTGACAAACTTTTATATCAAATAAAAAAAATACCATTAGGCTATAATATTTAAACATCAATATGAAGCAAAATATGTTTGACTGGGACTATATTTATAGCATCTGAGCAGACGTGCGAATAAAAGCTTTATTGATGTGACACTAGGCATGGGGTCAGTCTGGTTTGAGATGTGCTGGGGACAGAGACGCATCAGAAGTGCATTTTCAGAAGTGCTGGGTACATGATGCATTATTTTTTTCTCTCTTTCGCGCAGGTCATGTTTTGAAAGGCTATGTCCTGTAGCTTACTAATGTAAATTAATAAAAATGTCAGCTGAGAGACATATTGCGGGTCTTATAGCCTATCTTACTCATGCCGACGAAAGCGGCCCGTGAATTCTTTAATATCTTTCATTTTTGCAATTTTTTAACCACTTCGTTATCAGAGTCCCACTGGAGCCCGTGTTTTTTTATCCTCCCTATTACACATTAGTTGCAGCCATTAAAATAGTTCAGTTTTGTTTTTAATGTCGAAGTAGTTATATTTCGTTTTGTTTCTTTATTAAGTTAATTTAGAAAAATGTTTGAAGCATTTTTTTGTTTGTTAAACTAAAGTTTTTGCTTTTTAAAGTGACGAGCAAGCGGCCAGCGGCCGACAGTGAGTTAACCCAACGCTTAAGCCTCTGAAATCAACACTTGACTTGACTTGCTTATTAAATCCATATAAACACTTAAAGCATCGTTTAAACGTTTAGCCTCTATCACCACCATCACAGTAAAAAGGCATTTTTGACAAGATGAGGCAGGCAGATCGCAACGGCGCGCTAACGAAACGGGCTACACAATCTAAACAAATAATAATAATATAAAAACATGCAGGTTGTCTTGCCTTACACCTCTCCGCGAAATGAATATAAATCCGATCTTCAATTCCCGTGCTATATGCACATTTTACGGAGTTCATGTCAACGAAAGCAACAGATATGAGCATTTTATACATCAGCTCATTTCAACATCAAAGAGCGCAGTATGAGAACGAGCGACCTGAGCACTGGAAGAGCCTTTAGTCTCATTAGTGTTAATGAAGATGGTTGTGCTTTTGAGCATCTGAGCTTATTTTCAGCTTCACTTGTGGCAGTTTGCGTGTTGGCTTGCTTTACTCATTTGTGGCGATGCGTGTTGCATAGCGCCGTCCTATAGCCTAAAGAGGCCCGAAGCCCGGCCCGCGTCTGAGGCTATGACTGAAGAATTGTCCCGAAGCCCGGCCCTAGGGGCGTAAAAAAGTCGGGGCCCGTCGGGCTCGGGCAGAAATGTAGGGCTCTACTTTGAGTAAGGCTGAAAGCGTCTTTTTTTTAAATACATTTCTTGAATGTCTTAATTACAGTAGGCCTATAGATAGTTCTGATATTTGTGGCTGCACCGGGGTCATTACGCTGATCATGAGCGGCCCATGGCCCTGCTGCCCACGGCTGTTAAGAGCTGTAGGCCACATCAATACATTACAACAATTTCGTGCTATACAGGCGGCGGAAGAGCCTGCTTTACGGAGCTTGCTTCTGCTTTTCAAATGTTTTTACGACAAAAGATGTCGTTAAAACGACATAAGATCTCGTTATTATGACACAATTGAGTAGAAAAAATATGTGTGTGGCAGCAATGCTTCACCGTAAAATTGAACTCGAGGTTTAAAAAAAAAGGAAAAAAAAGTGGTGGGTACAAAAGGACTCAACGAAATCTGGTGGGGACGCGCCCCCCCCCCCCCCCGTCCCCCCCGAAATCGACGCCTATGACACTAGGCTCTTTTACAATTAACACGTTATAATCTGTCCAAAACAGGCCAAATAAATCTCGTCTAAACAGTCTTGTGTTTATGACATTTAGTGTTGCAACAGGATTCATATTTAAACGGTGTTTTTGCGTTTAATATTCACAGATGCTAACAGAATAAACTTATCTACCTTACAATCAGTTGCTCTTAGAAATGAACAGCTTTTCATGAGCAGAATAAATCCAGGATTACTGCTCAAAGCCATGTAGCTGAAGTAATGTGACAGCGCTTCACTTGATCAGGGTTTTTCCTACATTGAACAGTTTTTGGTGGCCGCCAAAACAAATTTTTGTCCCGCCAAAGCCTTATTTGATCAGTTATTGTGATTTATGATTGAGTGTCAGAGAGAACGGTCAGAGAGCTCCTCCCCCGCTCGCACGCTCTCTGTCTTCAAAATAAGCCTTCTTGGCTTTTCTAAGGTGGGAAGACCGAATCCATGTTGCACGTGGCGCTATCAGACGATGTGTTCCTTGAATTACCGCGGGGTGTGATTTGCGCTCAAAAAACGTCGACTCTTCTCTGACCAGCTGACATGAACCATACTTTCAATAAACAGGAAACAAATCCTATCCGGTTATGAAGTGTTTTCTGTGTTGACAAATCTTTCTCGATGTTCTAACAGACGGGATGCGAACACAACGCGTCTGCTAATGTCCGATTCACGACCTAATGACT
>CM042248.1:55860165-55862665 GCA_023566225.1 Romanogobio albipinnatus | reverse complement strand
ATGATAAACCAGCTGGAAATACACCGGGACTCTTATTTTGAAATGCGCCTCTATTGCAGTTGCAGGAGCTCATTCAAGTTCAGGAGATCAAATATGCGTTGTTACAGCCGTCTAAAACACATTACTATATAAACACTGTCATTATTCATCAGCATTAGTTCATAGACATGAGTGTGTGTTATTGAGTGAGTGTGAGCCGCTCTGGAGCTGGATTGAGTGAGTGTGAGCCGCTCTGGAGCTGGATTGGGTGTGTGTGAGCCGCTCTGGAGCTGGATTGAGTGAGTGTGAGCCGCTCTGGAGCTGGATTGGGGGTGTGTGAGCCGCTCTGGAGCTGGATTGGGTGTGTGTGAGCCGCTCTGGAGCTGGATTGGGTGTGTGTGAGCCGCTCGATGGAGCCGCTCTGAGCCTGAATGAGAGTGGGCGCTATGGGGATTGAGCGCTGAGGATTGGTGTGAAGAGCGATTAGTTCAGTAGACATGAGTGTGTGTATTGAGTGTGTGAGCCGCTCTGGAGCTGGATTGGGTGTGTGTGAGCCGCTCTGGAGCTGGATTGAGTGAGTGTGAGCCGCTCTGGAGCTGAATTGGGGGTGTGTGAGCCGCTCTGGAGCTGGATTGGGGGTGTGTGAGCCGCTCTGGAGCTGGATTGGGGGTGTGTGAGCCGCTCTGGAGCTGGATTGGGGGTGTGTGAGCCGCTCTGGAGCTGGATTGGGGTGTGTGAGCCGCTCTGGAGCTGGATTGGGGGTGTGTGAGCCGCTCTGGAGCTGGATTGGGGGTGTGTGAGCCGCTCTGGAGCTGGATTGGGGGTGTGTGTGCCGCTCTGGTGCTGGATTGGGGGTGTGTGAGCCGCTCTGGAGCTGGATTGGGGGTGTGTGAGCCGCTCTGGAGCTGGATTGGGGGTGTGTGAGCCGCTCTGGAGCTGGATTGGGGGTGTGTGAGCCGCTCTGGAGCTGGATTGGGGGTGTGTGAGCCGCTCTGGAGCTGGATTGGGGGTGTGTGAGCCGCTCTGGAGCTGGATTGAGTGAGTGTGAGCCGCTCTGGAGCTGAATTGGGGGTGTGTGAGCCGCTCTGGAGCTGGATTGGGGGTGTGTGAGCCGCTCTGGAGCTGGATTGAGCCGCTCTGGAGCTGGATTGGGGGTGTGTGAGCCGCTCTGGAGCTGGATTGAGCCGCTCTGGAGCTGAATTGAGCCGCTCTGGAGCTGGATTGGGGGTGTGTGAGCCGCTCTGGAGCTGGATTGAGCCGCTCTGGAGCTGGATTGGGGGTGTGTGAGCCGCTCTGGAGCTGGATTGGGGGTGTGTGAGCCGCTCTGGAGCTGGATTGAGCCGCTCTGGAGCTGGATTGGGGGTGTGTGAGCCGCTCTGGAGCTGGATTGAGCCGCTCTGGAGCTGGATTGGGGGTGTGTGAGCCGCTCTGGAGCTGGATTGAGCCGCTCTGGAGCTGGATTGGGGGTGTGTGAGCCGCTCTGGAGCTGGATTGAGCCGCTCTGGAGCTGGATTGGGGGTGTGTGAGCCGCTCTGGAGCTGGATTGAGCCGCTCTGGAGCTGGATTGGGGGTGTGTGAGCCGCTCTGGAGCTGGATTGAGCCGCTCTGGAGCTGAATTGGGGGTGTGTGAGCCGCTCTGGAGCTGGATTGGGGGTGTGTGAGCCGCTCTGGAGCTGGATTGAGCCGCTCTGGAGCTGGATTGGGGGTGTGTGAGCCGCTCTGGAGCTGGATTGGGGGTGTGTGAGCCGCTCTGGAGCTGGATTGGGGGTGTGTGAGCCGCTCTGGAGCTGGATTGGGGGTGTGTGTGCCGCTCTGGTGCTGGATTGGGGGTGTGTGAGCCGCTCTGGAGCTGGATTGGGGGTGTGTGAGCCGCTCTGGAGCTGGATTGGGGGTGTGTGAGTCGCTCTGGAGCTGGATTGGGGGTGTGTGAGCCGCTCTGGAGCTGGATTGGGGGTGTGTGAGCCGCTCTGGAGCTGGATTGGGGGTGTGTGAGCCGCTCTGGAGCTGGATTGGGGGTGTGTGAGCCGCTCTGGAGCTGGATTGGGGGTGTGTGAGCCGCTCTGGAGCTGGATTGGGGGTGTGTGAGCCGCTCTGGAGCTGGATTGGGGGTGTGTGAGCCGCTCTGGAGCTGGATTGGGGGTGTGTGAGCCGCTCTGGAGCTGGATTGGGGGTGTGTGAGCCGCTCTGGAGCTGGATTGGGGGTGTGTGAGCCGCTCTGGAGCTGGAATGGGGATGTGTGAGCCGCTCTGGAGCTGGATTGGGGGTGTGTGAGTCGCTCTGGAGCTGGATTGGGGGTGTGTGAGTCGCTCTGGAGCTGGATTGGGGGTGTGTGAGCCGCTCTGGAGCTGGATTGGGGGTGTGTGAGCCGCTCTGGAGCTGGATTGGGGGTGTGTGAGCCGCTCTGGAGCTGGATTGGGGGTGTGTGAGCCGCTCTGGAGCTGGATTGGGGGTGTGTGAGCCGCTCTGGAGCTGGATTGGGGGTGTGTGAGCCGCTCTGGAGCTGGATTGGGGGTGTGTGAGC